>MU968464.1:0-195032 GCA_034641835.2 Pinus albicaulis
GCCAACATTTCCAAAATTAAGACCCTGAGACTTCTACAACCTTTATCCATTCCAAGTCAACGTTGGGAGGAGATTTCAATGGATTTTATCACAGGTTTACCTAAGTCTGAAGGAAAGAGTGTCATCATGGTGGTAGTTGATAGAATTACCATGTATGCACACTTTTGTGCATTATCTCATCCATTTAAAGCAAGTACAGTTGCTACTACATTTATGGACAGAATTCAAAAGCTACATGGAAGCCCAAGGGTTATTGTGAGCGACAGAGATCCCATTTATACTGGAAATTTTTGGACGGAGTTATTTTCTTGTTTGGGTACTCAATTAGCTCATAGCTCATCTTATCATCCTCAATCTGATGGTCAAACTGAGATAGTAAATAAATGTTTGGAAGGATATCTTCGTTGTTTTGTATATGATAAACAAACACAATGGGTCAAGTGGTTGCCTCTCGTTGAATGGTGGTATAACACTTCCTTCCATACTGCAGCAAAAATGACCCCATTTATGGCACTTTATGGATATCATCCACCATCCATCACATCATCTTTAAGGGAAAATTCGAAGGTTCAAGCAGTGGAAGATCACATCGAGCAACAGCAAGAAGTTCTCCAACTCTTAAAGGATAACTTGAATTTGGTACAAAATCGAATGAAACAACAGGCAGATCAACATCGTAGCGAGAGAAGTTTTGATGTAGGAGACTGGGTATTTTTACGGCTACAACCATACAAACAAATGTCCCTCAAGCAAGCTAAGAAGGATAATAAATTATCGCTAAAGTACTATGGTCCTTACAAGGTGTTGCAAAAGATTGGTACTATGGCATATAAATTGGAGCTTCCTGCTTCTTCACGAGTGCATCCAATTTTCCATGTTTCATGCTTAAAGAAGGTTATAGGTGAAAATCTTCCAGTTCAAACAATATTTCCAGAACTTGATGAGGAAGGAAAAATCATATTGGAACCTCAAGCGGTCACGGAAACAAGAACTCGACAACTACGGAATCGATCAATTTCAGAGTATCTCATCAAGTGGAAGAACTTACCCACTGAAGATTCTACATGGGAGGATGATAATTTTATACAGAAGCACCCAGAGCTACTCAAGTATTGAGGACAACACTTTTTTGAAGGAGAGGGGCATGTTAGGTCCCTATATTACTAGTATAGTCCCTTATTGTTGTTAGTGTAACCCCCTTATTATTATTATTGTACCCCTGTAACCTCCATATTGTTATTATTGTGCCCTTAAATTATTATTGTTAGGTCGGCTAGGATTACATTGTGGCCCCATGGACTCCTATATATAGAAAGGAGGTTTTTTAATTTGTATCATCCAAGAATTGTTCATTCATGTAATGTATTGGATATTTCCCCCTCGAAGTGGCTTATTTCTAAGGCGTTGATATCTCTTTTCTTCTCTTTTTGGAGCTAGTTTCACAACAACTAAGCTATTTTACAGCTACACCGGAAGTTGTGCCAACGAGGCCATCAATGTGCACTCCAGGTAACTGAGTAGCGGGAGGATTCAGGTTGCTAGGGGCATGGGGGAGTAACTCATACAACGTGAAAAATTGTGAATAGATGAGATCTAGATGCTATGGAAAAGGGATGGATTGGTCTTCCATGACTGCACTAGACAAGCAAACATCTTTAGCAAGGGGTGGCAAGAGTGACTTACAAAACCAGTTCGATATCAGATGATCTGGGATTGGCGCTTTGAATAACCTCTGCCTACGTCTCCATTCATGAATGTGATCAGAGATGTGGGTGGCGGTGTCTTGGCACATCAAGGTTAAGAGTTCAGTTCCGGTTTCGTATTGGATAGGTAATTGGAAGTTCTTAAGAAATTCCGTTGCTAAGGCACCAAAATTATTAACTGCAGCATGTGGTAACTCAATGCACCATTTTGCAGCGTTTCCTGTGAGAGTGCGGGGGAAAAGTCTGAGCCGGATACTATCATCCACCATGGAGTTAAAAATAGACCATAGATGAAAGGTGGTGATGTTCATAGCCAGATCTTCCCCTTATTTCCCTTCGAACTTAGGGATGTCAGAAAAAATCTTGTGTAGTACTGGAGGCTAGAGAGGGTTGTGGTTGATAGGATCATTGGTCAATTTATAGACATTGAGGATGTATAATGCTGCCAAAAATGGAAATTGTGTGGTTTCCCTCGAGTCTAGCCAAGGAGGTGTTGGCTGACCATTTGGACCACAGGGTCCACCCATCAATGTGTTACCAATGGGATAAGTAGGAATTTTTTGATAAAATTTTCCAGTGAGTGGAGGTGTAGGGATGTATGGTTGTTGTCCATAATGGATGTTGTACTAAAGGAAAACTACTGGTTGCCCCCAGTGTAATAGTTTCCCCCTTGCCCCAATTGGTTTTAGAGAAGGGTTGCCCATATGGACACGATAGAGTTAGCTTGTGGCATACTGCTATTCTCATAGTTGACCATCGGCATAGAGCCTACACCTAAAGTTTGACCACTTAAAGGAATGGCGTTAACAATTGATGGTCCTGCTTTTCCTACTGAATGTAAGGGTACCAAAGTGCCCCCTGGCATATAGGTATTGGTGACATTGCCCCTTGGCATAGTAGCCAAGGGATTTGAACTCAACAATGGATTCCAAACAAAAGGGTTGCTAAAATGAACCAAATTAGCTCGGCTAGCGGGAGCAGAAACCATGGGTTCGGGTGCCGTCACTATAGCAACAGATATCGAAGGGTTCAGAGGTCCGCTTGCAGTTGTTGTGACCGGATTACTAGGACCGAGTATAGGCTGGCTATTGGGGTTTCCAATGAATTGCATAGAACTGAAATTGGTGTGGAAGATGGTGGTGGAACCAAGTTGGCCACCAACGACACTGACCTAATGGTCGCTGGTTGTGAAATGGATGTAGGTGCAGCCGAAGACATGACTGGAATTGGTGTTACCTAAACTAACAATGGCCCCAATGGGTCAGTGAGAGGAGGATTGTAAGGAGGTATGACTCCTTCCGTGAAAGGATACTTTGGAAACTCCGTATGGTAGGGATAAATGTGAAAACTAATGGTTAACCCTTTGGAGATTTTCTTTGTCGAGAGAAGGGGGCACGAAGTCCACTTTGAGACTCGACTCCTCCCCTAGTGTCAATGGAGGGAGACCTTGCTGCTGCCTAGAAAGACGACGAGGGTTGAAGGAGGCCACAATGACTTGTTAATTTTATCAAATTTTATTGTGATGTATTATGAAGTCTTAGTAATAATAACCACACACCTAAAAAAGACAAAAGAACCTCTAAAATCAATCAATCAAGCAACCAAAAGGGGTAAGACCCTGTCTGAGTACTACCGTTTCCCAGATATGAAACCGAGTATCACAATAGCATACAGAGAGAGCTGGTAAAATGTACAGTTACAGTTACTCTTGAGCTTCGCCTGAACCTCAGACGATGGGTGTAAGCACTCTCGTGGAGATGAGTACCCTCCCAGAGATCGAAGACAGAGTAGGTTCGTCTATGTTAGGTACCAGGGTAGCCTGCCCCAATCACCTTATGTAAGTCCCTAAGAGTATGGAAACTAAATATACTTCAAATCACAGACACTATCAGGGGGGTCACGATCGTAGACAACACACTATATGGGCAGAACACCTAGATCCCCGATCTAGTTTTGACATCCCCGAGGGGAACACCAATATATAGAATTTCCATTATTATGCACTCAAACGCAGGCTACTGATCTAGGGTAAATTATTGATACCCTTAACCAAGACCTTATACTTCAGCTGATAATTAGAATTTCATTTAATTAAGACAATAATGAACTGAAATGAACAATTGTAGCTGTATATAAGAGGAACATAAATGAATAAGATCATAAATCATAAGACCACTTCGTTTGATAATGGAGTTCGTCCAGGAGGGACTACATCTCCGGGCCTTGGTGTTAAGATGGTGTAGGCTGCTGCATTATGTGCTGTAAGAAGAAGATGTACATGGATGTGTTTTCCTATGACATACAAGGAAAAATTCCCTCGGGCAGGAGTGACTGGACTTCTTTAAGAGATGTTCCACTACGAAACTCTCATACATAAAGAAACACTGATATCAGTATGAACATATCTGACATGTAATAAACAAGAGTATCCTGACAATCCTAGAAAAAAAAGGATCTCAACAATACACATATGAAAATGAGCATCCCACCAATGTGGCATAAAAGGGATCTTATACATGACACAAATCCATAGCTGAAAGTACATCAATAGCAAAACAAGGCAAGATCCCACGACTCATGTATCAACCAAAATCTACAAGACATAATGCATCTCAAAGAGAAAGAATTGAAGAATTACGTGAAATTCATATCATATACCTCATGCTGACATTTTCTGAAAGCTGAGCTTCTCTACGATTGAATCTGAAAACACCATCAAACTTGTGGTGTCAAAAAATGTGAAAACACCTGCCCACACGCAGAGATATGACACGTGCATAACCCACTTCCAAAAGTGGCTGAAAATTTGAGAAACTCAGAAGAATAAACTGAGCACGCCATCAAAATCATGGCATCGAGTAGTGCAAAAATGACATAAAATTTGTCCCATTTGGACAAAGTCAAAATTTCGCCCTCCTAAAAGTTGGCCTCAATCAAGGTTTTGCCTGCCTCTTTTCTGGCTCATGGTTCCACATGAACTCCAATAAAAAAAATAATAAACCTTGAATTACATGTGTACTTCGCTCCTCCATGGCCTAGGCGCACTTGTAAAAAGACAAGTTTATATGCATTTCGTGGGCGTAATTACCAACAAAAAGGTTGTTGGTCGAATGGTAAAAATGCTGATTTGTTAAGGGAGGTCGGGTGGTCAAATCCTGCCTCCTGCACAAAATCCACACATGAAATTTTATGGCGCAATTTTTTTTGGAGGGGGGTTGAGTCCACATTGGGTGGCCCGCCCCTCATCTCTGTTGGCAGCATTGGGCTCTTTATTGCATGTCGTATGGTGGTTAGTTGGTGGTTACGTATTGGGTCGCCCGTGGATCAGGTCGACCCACATGGCCAGGCGGGTTCAATTCCCGTCGGCCCATTATCATATGGTGCCATATGTGGAGTGGTTCACGGCCTGTGGGACCACATTTTTTGGTCAAGTGGTGGGATTGGTGGCCCCACCACCTTTTTTAATATAAAATTTGTTTAATTAAAACAATATGCGCATTTTTGAAAATTCAATTTTGGACCAAAGGAGCGATTTTAAGGAGGCGACAATTTCACCCTGAATTTGGCCTGAGTGTGCTGGAATCTAGTGGCTGGGTTTGGTTCAAATTGTAGCCTCCTTAAGGCTACCCAGTCACCAAGTCAACTCAGAACTTTGACCGCTCCTAACTTTCACATACGAGATCGGTTTAATGAACTGCTTGCACTACCGCAATGAGGATGATGAGATCTTAAACATGAAGCTGGTTTGAGAACAATCCGAACATTTTTATTTTTGAGCTGTCTATAATGAGCCACTTATACTTGTACCTGTTTAATCCACCTGGATCATTCCTCCCCATTGAGGAGATTTTGGTCCTCCAAAAGCATCAAGATTTACCTATCATCAACTGTCTGCAAATGTCATTGAAAGGCACATCCCCACATGACTCCTTCACCTAGAATACTTTGAAATGAAGATGCAAAGCCATCACCTACAACTACTGCAATGAGATGTCTGAAAAGGCACATCCCTTCAAGATTCCTTCACCTCTCGTACTTCGAAATCAAGATGAAAGACCATCATCTACAACTACTACAATGCGATGTCTGAAAAGGCATATCCCTTCAAGACTCTTTCACCTCTCATACTTCGGAATCAAGATGAAAAGCCATCATCTACAACTGTTCCAATGCGATGACTGAAAAGGCACATCCCTTCAAGACTCCTTCACCTCTATCCTTCAGGATCAAGATGCAAAGCCAACATCTACAACTGTTGTGGCACAAATTTGTGAAAGGCACATCTCTTGAAGATTCCTTTATCTGTAATATTTTGGAATCAAGATGCCAAGCCAATATCTGCAACTGTTGTAACACAAGTCTAGGAAGAAACATCCCTCGAAGACTCCTTCACTTCCGTCCTTCAGAATCAGAATGCCAACACCTGCCTAAAGCTGCAACGAACATTACATTCTCAATGTGACCAACAATGACCCAAATATTTCCATACTTGCCACGAGTTTATAACATGTACTCAGTGGTCAAGCTTACAGCAAAATGGAAATCATACCTTAACAAAATTACAAGACTAGACCTCATCATCTCATTTCAAAGTGATGGCAAAACTCCTTATCACTTTTACATGAAAGAAATGCATTAGACGACTCATAGAACATGACCAAAACATAATCGTCACATCTAGAAGTGATGGAAACACATCATCATTTTTACATGAAAGAGGTCTGACACACGACTTATAAAATAAGGCCAAAAAATATCATGGTCGCTTAAATGAGTGATGGAAACACATCATCACTTTCATAATAAAAAAAATGCGACAAATGATTTACAAACACGACCATGACAAGCTTAACATCTCTAGAAGAAAAAAAACAATCTAGAAGAACCACTTCTCACTTATTAAAGCGAGTGGATCATTTCCTTGTGGCGAACTTGCTTGTAGATTAGCTCTTTTGACTTGTGTATGCATGGGTGCTTTGTCTTTAAGGCGCTGCTCTGGATGAAGTTTCCAGCATGTGGCTCTTTGGTAGCCACTTCGGTCGCAATGGGTGCAAAAGTTCCTTTTCCTCCAATCCTTCTTAACCGATTTGTTTTCCTGTTGGGGAGAAGGATTTTCATGCCTCTTCCTTCTTTGTGTTTCCATCCTCTTCCAGCACTGAGAAATCACATGGTTATTTAAACCACAAAAATAAAAAGTTTTATGATGCCATATTTTACGACTGTGGTTATCAAAATTCAATCTAGAATAATGAGACTTTGTATACCTTCAATGGTGGTCTCTGGTGCAATCATGATGATGGGAGCTCACCTCAGTTCCTTCACTGCAATGTGCATTGCCATGGAATGACGGTGAAGGGTCCCCACAATTCCTCTTCCTTGGAGAGTTCATCATTATCTATTTGCCCTTGATGTCCTTCGAACATCCTTCGTCAATGTACCCCAAACCTGCATATTGAGGTCACTGCACAACCTCCAATGGTTTGGTTATTCCTTGGCCACGAATGTCAAGTCCTCCTCCTCTGTACCCCATCTTGGTGAGGAGTCTCATGCAGGTTCTTGTAATGCGTATCTCCATACTTCCAACTGAAATTATATCATGTGAAGAAAATGAAGAAAAATCAACACTGTTTACCTTAGGTATTGATTGTGAAACAAATGAAGAAATTTGTTGTAAGCCTTCGTTGTGCTTCACTTCCATCAATGCCTCTGACATGGATTATAGCTAAAGCTGCAACTGCTGCATCTCCTCCTTCTCTTTTTGTAGGAATTCTTTCAAGGCATCATGATCTATCTGAAGAGTTTCATTTTTGCGTTTCAAATCTTCCCACGCCTCTATCGTGGCTTGCAACTGAAGCTACAATTGATGCTTCTCCTCCTTCTCTTCATGTAGGAATTCCTTCAAGGCATCATGATTTTCTTGCATAATTTCATTGTTGTGCTTCAAATCTTCCCACGCCTCTGTTGTGGCTTGCAACTAAAGTTGCAACTGCTATTTCTCCTCCTCCTCTTCCTGTAGGAGGGTATTCAACGTATCATGATCTGCTTGAAGAATTTCATTGTTGTGCTTCCAATCTTCCCACACTTCTGTCATGGCTTGCAAATGAAGCTGCAACTGATGTTTTTCCTCCTTCTCTTCGTGTAGGTGGGTCTTCAATTCTTCGTTCTCTGCTGCTTGTTTTTCATAAGCGTCGTACAACATGTTCGCTTTCTCGGACACCGTGAGCATGGTTTTGTACATGTCCTTGACATTCTCCATGGATCAACTCACCGAATGTTCAATGTTCACACTTGCAATCCAATCAGCAAGAAGACCTGCTCTGATACCACTTGATCCAGGGTAAATTCCTGATACCCTTAACCAAGAAATTTCTCTTCGACTGATAATTATAATTGCATTTAATTAAGATGATAATGAACTGAAATGAAAAATTGTAGCTGTAAATAAGAGGAACATAAATGAAAAATATCAGTAATCATAAGACCACTTCGTTTGAAAATGGAGTTCGTCCAGGAGGGATTACATCTCCGGGCCTTGGTGTCAAGATGGTGTAGGCCATTACATTATGTGTTGTAAGAAGAAGATGTACATGGATGTGTTTTCCTATGACATACAAGGAAGAATGCCCTCACATGGGAGTGGCTGGACTTCTTTAAGAGATATTCTGCTGCGGAACTCTCATACATAAAGAAAGACTCATATCAGTATGACCATAGCTGACATGTAATAAACAAGAGTATCTCGCCAATCTTGGAAAACAAGGGATCTCAACAATACACATATGAAAACGAGCATCCCTATAATGTGGCATAAAAGGGATCTCATACATGACACAAATCCATAGCTGAAAGTACATCAATAACAAAACAAGGCAAGATCCCATGATTCATCTATCAATCAGAATCTGCAAGACATAATGCATCTCAAAGATAAAGAAATGAAGAAGTACATGAAATCCATATCATATACCTCATGCTAACATTTGCTAAAAGCTGAGCTTCTCTGCAGCTGAATCTAAAAACACCATGAAACTTTTGGTGTCGAAAAATGTGAAAACGACTGCTCACACGCGGAAATCTGACACCTGCATAACCCACTTCCAAAAGTGGCTGAAAATTTGAAAAACTCAGATGAAAAAAATCAACTCGACATCAGACTCGTGGCGTCGAGTAGTGAAAAAATGACATAAAATTTGTCCCATTTGGACAAAGTCAAAATTTCGCCATTTTGAAAGTTGGCCTCAATCAAGGTTCCACCTTCCTCTTTTCTGGCTCATGGTTCCACATGACCTACAATAAAAAAATAATAAACCTCAAATTCTGTGCACGCTCCGCTCCTCCATGGCTTGGGTGCACTTGTAAAAAGACGAGTTTATATGCATTTCATGGGCAGAATTACCAACAATTTTTTTTTTGGTCGAATGGTAAAAAATTTGTTAAGGGAGGTTGAGTGGTCAAATCCCGCCTCCTGCACAAAATTCGCACATGAATTTTTATGGCGCGATTTTTTTTTTTGGAGGGGGGTTGAGTTTACATTAGGTGGCCTGCCCCTCATCTTCGCCGCCAACATTGGGCTCCGTATTGCATGTTGTATGGTGGTTGGTTGGCGATTATGTATTGGGCTGCCCGTGGATCGGGCCAGCCCATGTGGTCGGGCGAGTTCGATTCCTGCCTACCCATTATTATATAGTTCCATATGTGGAGTGGTTCACGGCTTGTGGCACCACATTTTTTGGTCGGGTGGTGGGATTGGTGGCCCCACCACCTTTTTTAATTAAAACAATATGAGCATTTTTCAAAATTCAGTTTTGGACCGAAGGAGTGATTTTAAGGAGGTGAAAATTTCACCCTGAATCTGCCCTGAGTGTGTCAGAATCTAGCGGCCGGGTTTGGTTCAAATTGTGTCCTCCTTAAGGCTGCCTAGTCACCAAGTCAACTCAAAACTTTGACTACTCCTAATTTTCACATACGAGCTCGGTTTAATGAACCGCTCACACTATTGTGATTAGGACGACGAGATATTCAACATGAAGCTAGTTTGAGAACAATCTGAACATTTTGATTTTTGAGCCCTCTGTGCTGAGCCACTTGTACTTGTACCTGTTTAATCCACCTGGATTAGCTACTTTCTCATGCACCCCAATGTTGTCTTGCGCTTAACATTGGTAGTAGCGGAGCAGTCCCGATAGTGTGAGTGCAACATGATTTTTCACTCTGTAATGACTCTAGTTTCAAGTTTTCTGATCTTGGGTAGTTTTCTAACTTCTCCTATCCCAAGATCTTATCTTGAACTATTGTTGGTGTGAGCTCAGAAAAAGAGTTATATGCTTTATTTTATTAGTGCTTTATTTTTTAGTGTACATGCTTATTAGAAGTGGGCGTATGAAATGTAATGAGACTCTAACTCAAAGCCATGCAGAAAATGTTTTTAATATTCGATTCGATGAAGAGCTTATTCTACAGGGAGAAATATTCCACACATCCGTGCAGTAAAAAAAACTCAAATAACGCAGTTCCGCCTAAAAATATTCAAACATATTCCTATCCTCACTAACATCTTTTTAACCAAAAAAAAAAATCAGAATGAAATCAACTATGTTTAGAAATACTTAAAAAAGTATTTTCTTCTTCAAAAAGTGAATGCGACTAACACTAAATTTTTAAACAAGAAAACTAAAAATGCTAGCAGGCAACAAAGCACAGGGATCCAAAATATAGAAGCTAATCTGGCAGCCAACAACTCCACAGCCAAGGGAAACACATCAAAGGTGTAAACATCAAATTTTGACTAGGTAACGTAGGCTAGCAGAGGCTATAGAGCATTAATAAAAAGACTAACACACTCTACCTAAGCAGCAACAACATTATAACACACTGGAACACACAGGGGGTGCGTTACTCAAGGTAAAGTTGTAAAAAATGCCCTGGCAGGGTTTGTTCTAGACACTGTGAGCTACAGAGATGGTCACAGAGCATATGAACTGATTAGAAGGGGATGTGAGCAGAGTGGGAAATGACAGAGGGAAAGAGTCAAAGGCTGGGAAACAAAAAATATGGGAACTAAGGATTAAATCCCTAGTATGGTCGCCAATTCTACTTAGGGGTAAAATGCTTGGGTGGTAGATGATGTAAATCCCTCTTGAGGCTTCCCGGTGCCCGAGGAAGATAGTTAGATTAGATGTGTAGTTACAAAGACATCACACACATGTTTATACTAATGCATAATCGACAGAGTGAGATATTGAAGGATTACCTCTTTGTAAACAATAGATCTGTTGGAGAGCGTTAAGTGGTGTGGATGAAGTTCTTCCTCATCGGCTCCAATTCTAGATCCTGCAAACAAACAAAGCACACGTGTAATATTCACAGTGGAATCACTTACTAGAAATTAAACAAGAATATAATCAACATTAAACTATGCAAATCTGAGCCATTTATATCATGATTCATAGAAAAATAAACAATAAATGTAACACTGAAACATCAAATGGAAAAAACAAATACAGTTCTATTAATATGTAAGAAGGAAGATTACAACTTTTGGTTGAACCAAGCCTTCCTCAGTCTCCCGACTCCTCTCTCTCTCCCCTCTATCTCCGAGTGTAATGATACTTGGGCTAAGAGTTCTCAATGAACCTTGCCAATACTTAAGCCTCACACTCAACAATAAAGCTCTACTCTACACACGATCAAACCTTTGACCCTTGACCAAGAGCCCAAGCCTCCAATTTATAGGAATTGGGGAGGGAAAACCCTTCCAATCTTCTCAATCATTTTGAATGGGGAAAAATCATGATGTTTCCTTTCCTTTCCTTGCTTTTCCCCTCTATAGATGCTCAATTATGTTTAGCAATGTCCAATAAGAGGCCTGCACCGTAGGTTGCTCCTTTTGGACTGACTCGTTTTGAGAAAAAACAGGAAATGTTAGTCAGATTCCATGGGATTTATCCCTTTCTTCCTGAAAACACGGGTAACGCTTCCTCTTAGGCAAGAAAAAGTGTCAACCTAGGCCCTAACGCTCCATTTGAATGGCTGGGATGCATTATAACTCGATCTATCTGTGTCTAGGGTGTGTTACCTTGGAAAAATGGGTCTCTATCTAGGTCATTTTCTTCCTTCCATGTTTCCTTCTCCTCTGAGATGATGAGGAGGTCATTTGTAATGTAACAAGAAACTAGTAAGGTGTGAGTGATAAGATGTTAAAGGATTTAACAATAAATTATCTGCTTTCAATTTTTTGCGAATTATATATGTGTTATAGAACATCTCAGTGAAGATTTCATAAAGGATTTGTGAAATAATTTATACATGCAATCTATTTTCTGAATGTTGTTTACTTTGCATAAACAGAGTTTTTGTAAAGAGCCATAATCATAGATATGTGACCGATTTAGGATAGGAATATTTCTTGGTAGGTACCAGCTATCCATCTTCTCCATTTGTACACTCTACTCCCTATACTACCAATTTAACCACACAGTTTCTAATTTCCACAACTTTCCAAATGCATGAAAGTCTTAAAGAATAGAAAAAATCATTTCAAAATATTTGAGAATCCATCCCACCCCTCAAACAACCCTTTTAAAGTTTTAAATGAACTATGATGTGTAAGGCTTACTCCTTATGCAGTCAAGGAGAGACTCCTTGCACTAACATATTTGGCACAGTTGTCGGGGAGACGAATTGAGGTTTATCCCTAGGTGAATGAAAAAGTTACAAGTCTAATTCTGAGGTGTAAAATTCTAGCTATCTTTTTAGACTGCTTTACACCTGGCGACTCCATTGTTGAAGTTCTGGCTCCTAGAAGGACTAGAACCAGGGCTAACCCATATTCCCCTTTGAGAATCCCAATTTTTTACCCTGAAAAGCTACTCAAGAAAAAGAGTAAATGAAATTTTTCTTCCTCTAATATTGTTGTCTCAAAGGTTGTCCCTAAAGAAGTCTTGCAAAATTTATTCCCTACTTTTGCAGAAAATCCTATACCTCCTTTATTTTCCAACCAAAAAACAACACCTACATCACAAGTTGGTGCTTCATCATCTACTGTTCACATTCCACCAATTGTTTTTCCACAATTCCTAACAACTCACACCATGGCAGGTCCAAACCCACCCCCTAATCGAATGGATGCAATTGTTGTTGCAAGGTATGCCCCTTTGGTTTTACCTCAGCCTATGAATGCATTATCTACAGGAGATTATCTCAAGTACATGCCTAATTTTAGTGGTGAGGGAGAGGTAATAGCTGAAGAAAACCTTGTTGATTTTTATGCCTATGCCGACAATCTGAATATTGAGCATGAAGATGTCTGGTTGAGAGTTTTTGTTTAGAGTCTTGAGGGTGATGTAAGGAAATGGTTCATATCCTTGACGACTAGTAGCATCATTGGAATTTTAACCCTAAATGATACATTTTTAAGGAAATGGGGTGATAAGAAATATTTTATGTATTATATCACTGAATTTGGTGCAATAAAAAGAAAAGAAAGAGAATAAATTTTTTATTTTTCTAAGAGATTCAATAAGATGTATAGAAAAACAGCTACCGAAATCAAGCCTATTGAATCTTCAACCAAAATCACTTATGTTGGTGCCTTTGATCCTGATTTTTATTTATTATTAAGAGAAAGAAGATCTACAACACTAACACAAATGTAGGACAATGCATTGGAGGTATAATCTAATGTGTTAGCAGGTGATAGACTCAGAGGAGGGATTGACAGAGCAAAAACAAAGCAAAAAGCTCAAGTTTCAACTTTAGGAACTTCAAACATAGATCATAAGTTAGATGAGTTGACTAATATGGTCAAGTCATTGACTCCTAAGATTTCCAAGCTAAAGATGGAAGCAAGACAAGCTACTACCAGAAATGTTTCTTTTGATCAGCCTAGTAGGCAACAATTTATAAGACCTAATGTTCCTCAAATTTTGCAACGAGAGAGGAGAGAGGCTGATGATAAAAAAGTTCATCCTCCTTTGCAAAATGCTATATTTGAAGATGAAGAGGAAGCTAAAAGGTTGGAGAAGGTTGATGATATCAATTGTATGAGAGATAAAGAAGGGCTGATTCATATTACACAAGAAGAGTATGAAGATTTCATGTCATATACTCAAAATAATGAAGTGGTTCCTGATCATTCCATGATTTCATCTGATCATCAAAATAGATATAATCTAACATCAAATAAGATTGATGATAATCAAAATATTTTTGCACAACACAAGAAGAATAAGGATGCAGTTAAAATTCCAACAGAAAAGCAAGTTGTTGAAAAAAAATTACTGGAAATTTTGGTAGCAGTTAATACTCCTTCACTTGAGGTAAAAATTGCTCACAAACTGCCCCCTGTTTTCAATTTTGATAAAGAAATACAAAAGATAAAGATTCATGTTCCTCTTGTAGAGCTTATGAAAAATGATGCTTTCAAAAAGAACTTTATGAAATCTCTTCAACCCCCACCTACCGAAGTAGCTTCTGATTTTGTTAACCTTCAAGATGACAAGCCCACTATTATTTTAGGTCCATTGGTAGAAGACAGAGATGACTCTACTCGTCCTTTCTATATATCTCTGAATATTCATGATAAGATCTTGCATAATTTCCTAATGGACTCCGGAGCCTCGCATTATTTAATTTAGAAGGTATTCATGGATGAACTAGGTCTTGAAGTAACTAGAGAATACCAAGATCTCTACTCCTTTGATTCCTGGAAGGTTCAATGCCTTGGTGTCATCAAAGAACTTGTAGTAAGCCTTTTTCAGTTACCCATGAAAGGGATGGTGATGGATATTGTTGTAGCTAACATTCCTCCTAGATTTGACATGTTACTTTCTAGGTCATGGATTAAAAGGTTGGGAGGAATCTTGCAAATGGATCTCACTTATGCTACTGTCCCTATTTTTGGAGGATAACAAAGAAGAATTTATAGAGAAGCTCAACTGGCATATATCATTAGTGACAAAAAAAGAACCTACTAATCATCCAATTTATGCTAGAAAAACTGATGTTGTTTCAAGCATTTTACACATAGATAATGCTGTCCTATCTACAGAAAATTTTCGGATTTTGAAACCTGCTGAAAAACAAATCAATCATGAAGGATATAAGATGTGGAAAATGTACTTTGATGGCTCATGTTCTAAAGAAGGAGCTGGTGTAGGAATAGTTATCATTTCCCCTTTGAAAGAGAGCTCTACTTTTTCTTTCAAACTTGAATTTGAAGCAACCAACAATGTGGTTGAGTATGAAGCTATGCTTATCAATTTAAAAAAAACAAAGGACATGAATATTTCAGAAATTTATATTTTTGGAGATGCTGAAATTATTATTCAAAAAATCAGAAATGTTTATCAAACTAAGCATCCCAGACCTAGAGATTACCAGAATGCAGTATGGATCATTGTAGAAGAATCATTCCTGGCTTTTAACATTTCTATTTTTTCAAGAGAAAGTAATTGTTGTGTAGGTAAATCCCCTCTATGGAAAAATGTGATCCCTCTAGCCCTAGGGTGAGTCTAGCAGCAATAGGACATGCTAATTCGTTGATTCCTAGTTAATGAATGAAACTAAGTCGCGATAGATGTCCTACCTTAGATCCAACGTAGTTATCATAGTTGTGGCAAAAACCTCCTGATCTTTGTCCCGACATGTCGCGGTCTTTCAATAGTGGTACTCAGCTACCTGCACAAGGATCATAGAACAATAACAACCTCTGAAAAAATATTTACATTCATCCCTATATAATTGGTCAAGAAAAATTAAACATATTGCACAAGATAAATCACATCAACACAAGACGGGAACCAAAATATTAATTAAGAGAAAGAAAGAGATTACAACCAAATGAGCCTTGATGTTGCAACCTCCTTCAGCGGATCCAGTCAAAATTCATCTCGAGCATTCGTCGAGGAATTGGACGTGGCGAGACAATCAGCCTAGAATCTCTCTTGACAAAGGGTCTCTCTCTGCTCTATCTCAAACCAACTATATCAGACAGTTTCAGCTATTCTCCAAAGTGTTCAACTAGCAGTATCTATGTGACAAAGATGTATTTATAGGAGAGGAGGAGGAGGTTGGGATCCCTCAAATGGTGGAAGGGAGGCCTTATCCTTTGGGAGGTTTCCCAAAAATAGGGAACAAGAAGCCAAAGGAAGATGTTCGACGTTATTCAGTCGAATAAATCATGCTGACTCCGCCCACAAAGTGGTTGCAATGGAAACTTCGTTGCTATATTTAAAAAAAATTCCAAAAATAGCTCGGTGCAGGCAGTCCACTGAGACAGAGCACCAATGGGCGTGGGATCCAGTGCTAACTTCTCTTATTAGCACGAGGCCATAACTGCCTACTAGCGCCAACCCAAAATCATGTATTTTTGATGGTCTGTTCCAGGAATAGTCATAAGAGGAAATGTTCTCCTCATGGCAAGGGATGAAATGAAAATTTTTGCAAGGCATGAAACTACATATAATTTATAGAAATGGTCCTTTAATTTTCGGGATGGGGATTGCGGGGATGGTGAAAAAATGCTATTTAAAATATGCCCCGTAAAGCATGAGGTCTGAGAGAGAGGGAGGAGTGAAATGCTTTACGAGAACACGTTCTTGTCGGAAGACTTACAAGTACAAATACAACTGATATCTCTGATACATGAACATGTGGCATGGGCGCAACCATCCATAATAGAGTACAAATATAAAACTGAGATTCGAGGTATGGACATAGCCATCCCGCAGTAAGGATAAAATAAATAGACTTAGGTATGGTCGCAACCATCCAATCAAAAGAGTCATGCATATATTCATGATAAACCAAAATATCCTCCAGCCTGGATTTCATCAGACAAAACCCAGAGTCTCGCGCTCCATCTTGACCCAAACAAGTACAAATTCAAGCATGCGAATATGAGAGTTGAAGTCGAACATGCAAGAAAGTCACCTGATTACCAGCCAATGATGTAAGTTTTTAACAGGCACGAGAGAAACCACCAATAATGACAATGGATCTCAAGGTACAACTAATACAATCCATGGAATGTGAACAATGATCTAGCATCAAACACCCACATAATCACTCGATCGAAGGCCAATGATGAGGACCTATCGTTGAATGTGAAGAACTTATCATTGAGGCATGCAAGCTCCAAGGTACTGGAAGGGAGTCTCTAGATCAAATTCCTGGATAGTGAGCTGAAGTCGATAGGAAGACCTGGTCGAAGGAGGGCCATAATTTTTCCCACATCATCGACATGAGACAAAGGAATATGATGATAGTGAATCAGGAAAAAAAGAGGGTCTGAGGGAGGTTGAAAACTACAAACATAAACTTCTCTTGAACATATCAGTGACACAACTCCGGATTTGGCAGTATTTGACATCAAGGGATCTGAGGTCATGACGACATGGAAATGAGCAGATGAGAGGTCAAAATAGATTACACAAACCCATGGAGGAAAAAAATGATGAAATGAGATGTCCCCAACCCGACACGAATGTACATGAGTGTCATGTTCAAGAGAAACATACTGCAGACACAACTGAGAACTGGTTCCATTTTCCCCCACCATTGCTGGCGAGTACCCCAATTAGTTTTGGAAAAAAAGCTTGAAGGGGATAGCATATGATTGTCATGTGTTGGGTCCCTATAATTTGTTAGATTTGCAAGACCAAATGTACAAGTGTAACATCAAACCAGTCTTTGGAGTCCTAGGACCTAGCCTTCCTGGAATCAGAGAGGGCTCTCTCTATGTTTGTATAAAGGATGTAACTTGATAGCTTTTAGGGTTTTGCTTTTAGGCTATTTATAAGGGTTAGGGTTTGTTTGTTTGATTTTTTTGGCTGGATAAGTTGTCAAGAAGAATAGTTAGAGTAAGAGAGGATCAATCCATTGGGCTATGGAGTCTGCAAAGATTTTGAAGAGTGAAAAAATAGTTCAAGGGTGTTTCATAGGGAAAGTAAACAGGGCCAAATGGATCTAAGTAGGTTTTGGGTGAGTGAAATGAACATAGAGGAGTGAATATAGTAGTTAAGGGGCAATCAAGGATCCTTTAACAAACTAAGAACAAGAAAAAGCTTTCAACATGATAACATAGTAAAACTTGAAGAGCAATAAAGGATTTTTCAATCAAACAATACTAAGCAGATCTTAGAGCAACATATGAGTAAACGTAGAGAGAAGTTAAGGATTATCTGAAACTTACTTGAAAACAATTAGATTTTTAACATAACATCTCAGTAAAACTAAAGAGCACTTAAGAATTCATTAGTTAAACTTCAAGGAAGAAAACATAAAGATCAAAGGATGCAGACAAAGCAAGGTGCCAAAATACATATCCTACTCTAAGATTTATATCCCATGATCAAAGAAACATAATGAGAACTGAAGAAAACATGTAAAGGTGTAATACATCACCATTCAATGAAGCTTTATGAATCCTAAGAATGAGCTTAATCCACAGCTGCTTAGTCGAAAGCCATCACAAGACACCAAAGCCAATTTCACAAATAAACTCAGAGTCTATATCATATTATGCTCAACAACCAACCAACCAAAAAAATACAATAAGACCTCCATGCTCTATTTATATAGCAAAGGAGGGCCAAAACCCTAATTAGGGTTTTGGAAACCATAAATGTCATTTATGTCTAAAGAGGCCATGCAAGGCCCAAGGCACATAATATCTATTACAATAAATGAAAGATAACTCAAACTTAACTCCTCAACCAACTCTAGAGTGTTTTGTTGAATTTTTTGCAAAAACGCAACACAGAGGTCCAAAGGCACAACACCTGCACCGAAAAACTGAGTCATCTTGCAACCAATTTTTGAAGGCCTTTTCGATGTCGAAATGGGCTTCGTGATGGCGTGTTGGAAAACCTGTTGAGTCTACTTTCCAAAACTTCCCTTGGTTGTCTGATTGGGCCTCATTTTCTTGTCCAAAAATTAAAAATCCCAAGGCTGGTAAAGGCGCAGCGCCAACCTTGAAAACATGGCAGAAAGGTGAAATTTTAGGTGTTTTTTACCCTTTTGGAGGAACAAATCAACTCCAAATGACTTGAAATTTAGTGAGCATGCTGTATTTACCTAAAAAATCCAAAAACCTAAACCATTTCTCCTAAGGATGCCTTGAGAAAAAGCGCGCTGCTCCTTTGGCCCTTTAAATCAGCAAAAACTCAATATCTCCAAAAATTTTCCAAAATTTAGATTTGCCTTGATTTTTATGTCTGGGATGCTTGCATGTAAGAATAAAAAAAAAAGGTTAAGTTTTTCTTGACCTTTTTCCTCCTTGAGGGCTTGAACTTTGGCAAGGGCTCTTTTGAGCTTGGCCCTTGCAATTTGATTTCTTGAGGCATAGTGCTTGGCCATATTTTTCTGCAGGCCAAGGTGCCTTTGTGTTTCTTTAGCTACTTATTTTCATCCTTCACCATGCCAAGCTTTCTTTGTAGGTATTTGATCTGAGCATCCTTGCTTTGGAGCAAGATTCTAGTGGTCCTTTCTTCATCTTCATTTTCACTGTCAAGGTCAATGAATTCAATTTTGTTTTTAGTTCCATGCTTACCTTTCTTATCTCCAATAGTGATATTTTCCTTGCCTTTGTCAAGCTTCTTTTTTGATGAGGAAGGAAAGGCCCCTTACCTTTTGGAGGCAGCAAACACATGCCTTTCTCCTCTTTGGTATGTCAAAGGAAGAAGTTCAATATTTTTTACCTCAGTGCCATATGTCTCGCTTCTATCTTTGTGATCATATTTGTTTGCTTCATTGAATTCTTGGCTCACTTCTTCATTTGTATCCTTCATGTTGTCATTACTACTTTTTCCTTTGCTGCTCTCTGTAGTGCCTTTATCCTATTCACTGCCTTCTTTATTGCCTTTAGCACTGTCATAAAACTCACTGTGTTCCATATCATCACTTCTTTTGTCAACACTATGAGCCTCATTGTCTTTTGCACTGTTCTCATGGGCATTATGACTGGAGTCATGACTGTCATTGCCTCCCCCCTTACTGCTGATTGCCTTGTTGCTATGATCTTCAGTGCTATTATCATCCTCTTCATTTTCTTCACTGTTATCATCAGCTTCACTGACATTTTGGTCCTTGGGGTCACTACTGTCATTAGCACCATCATTTGTCTCTTTGTCACTTTCTTAATTTGTATCCATACTGCATTCTGCCTCTTCATCTCCAAAGTCAACAATTTTTTATTCCGTGCTAACATCACTGCTCTCTGCCTCTTCATCTTCAACATCATCATTGCCCTCGGTTTCCATGTTTTCTGCTTCATCACTAACCTTTGTCTCTTCATTTTCTTCTTCCTCAATGTTTGTTTCATCATTATTGCTTGATTGATAATTACCTTCCCCTTAATTTTCCTTTGATGGTTCATATTCATTTCCTTCATTGTCTGATGCATTAGGAGAGGGTGAGGAAGGAGGATTGTCTTGAGGTGAAGGAACATGTGTAGATGGTTAAATATGCTCATCAGGAGATGATGAAGGAGTAAGGATAGGAGGATGAGATGATGAGGGCACATTGTGCTGAGGATGGGGTTGTGGGCTCGTGAAGACCTCATGGGCAATGAATACCTCCCATGGAATACCCTTTTTCTCCAATTGATGCAACACCACCATCTTAATCAATGAGTGATGAAATAAAATTTGCATCTGCTGTGAAGGGTCTCTCTTTTGCACAATATAAGATATATTGTCAATACTCCTATAGAGACAGTAGGGCAAATGCATCATCTTAACCCTAGTGAAGTGCATGAGAAATCTTATGTGATAGGAATAAAGCCTAGAAAACCTTCCCTCACATTTGAAGTATTTCATAATGACCCTCATCAAGGGTGCATACCTCTCCAACAAATGTGAGAAAGGGAAGATAGATTTTTAGTTTTCTTTGTATTTGGGCTTAAGGAATGGTTCATAGTGGCTTATGTCTAAGTTGGCCCATTTGAACCACTTTTCACCAACACTAGGTATTCTAGTGGCAATAGTAATGGAATCTAATGTCAGCTCAAATTTTACCCCTGCTAGAGTGACTTGTTTCTCATGTAGGTTGAAGATGAAGAGCCTAGTCAGCTCAAGATGACCTTGTACCTGTTTTACTCTTTCACAAAAATTAAAGCACCCCACATTTTGGAAACATGTGACAGTCATAGGACAGACATTAATTTCCATTTTTTTTTTAGGCTCAAACCTATTAATCCTTCCACCTCTGTGTTGACGTCTCCTTGGCACTTGGATTCCCTCACCACTATCACTATTACCTTGCCCTGACATCTTGATCACTGCTACTTTGAAAACCAAAACCTTAATTCTTCTTGTGAAATTGATGTCAAAAAGGGTAAGGAGTGATGATGACAAAGGCATCTTTTATACAAATGAGGGATGAGTGAATGAGGGTGATGGAAAAACCCTATATGAATGGACAATCTTTTAGCAATACAACCCTCTTTGTGTCTTTAGTATGCATATGGAGGAGAGTTTTTAAACAGTGGTATTTTCATTATGAAAGTTAGGTTTTCATCTTAGGGTTTCAAATTTCCTTAGCTTCAAATCATCAAAATGCTCTGGAGGGAAAATAGGACATCCACATACCATTTAAAGATGCTTTGAAGACCCTTGATGGCAGCTTGGAGGTGTTCTTGAGGTAATTTGAGTGCCTGCAGGGTGTGGATATGCTCCAGGTCAAACACATAGTTCCTGAATGTGCAGTTGGGTAGCTTGAACATGTAGTGGTGAACGCACAGCAACACAGGCTAAACGTGGAGTCGAGTGTTGAACGCGCAACACTGTGGGCTTCCAGGCCTGTTGGTCTTCCAGGTGAATGCACAAGGTTCTTCTAAACGTGCAACACATGCCTAGAGGTGTGCAACATAGAATAATTTTGCACGGCTAACACCTCCAAAAGTGCAGCACCCGACTCTGAACGTGCAACGCCACCTTGAACGCGCAGCGCCAGGTAGACTTGCCCAAATTCAACCCAAAATTCACAGTCTTCTCTCCTGGACATTTCTAATTTCTCTACAAGGGAATAATAAGTTGAATGATAAACAAAATTCCATTTTATATGTTTTGGATTCAAATTAAATCATTTTTGGACCCATATCCTAATGTTTTGAGCCTTTTCACTTTTCACTAACTATTTTGACATCTATTGTGCAAGAGATTTGAAAACCTTTAGTTAACTCTTCTTCCTACTCCTTGAGATTTTACATGCTCATTTGTCATTTTGGTGATTTAACCACATAGTAACTCCTTAAAAAAAAAATCTTGACGTGTACCTTGGAACTCAAAACATCTTGTGCTGGGCATGTGACTGAAAACTCTACCTTCACCTTTCTTACTGACCCTTAGGCATGATAAAATTACCTCTGGCAAGCACTATGAATTCCAAAAATCATACTTGCTACCTTCTGGTGGTCACTGCTGATTTGTTAGAGCCCTTTAAAATACTGTCTTGGTTTTCTTTTGCTCCTTGGATCATGAAAAATTTACCTTTGACAATCTTAGAGAGGGCTGCACACAGTGGTATTTTCAAGGCTGTGTTTTTTCAATATAATTTTCAACTTGTCTTTCTCACATTTTCTTACTAACAACCTTACAGTGTTTGTATGTAGGTTTTCTAAACATGGTGAGTTTTGACTTCTGTAATCTTGAGGCTTGATATTTTTGCCTTTGACACCTTTGAGACTAAAAATACAAGGCAACATCATCACAATACTCCTTTGACATGCATTATGGAATTAAAACAATCCTTTAAATTCTTTGGCCACTAAGTGTAAGTAACTGAAATGAGAATTTGATCCTCCTCTCACTGATATTATTTAATTCTTTTTTCCTTTGAAACAGTGAGGAATTTCACTTTGGCAAACTCTGGGATGATATACAAAGTAGCCCTTTAAAATATTCTTTCTACTGTCATCATGGAGTCCTAACATCTTCATTTTACCTCCTTTGACCATATTTGGCATGACAAACTCCTTGGGATGAGTTTGGAATATTTACAAACAGTGATATCTTCAGAAATCCTTTGTTGTCACTATGGAGTCCAAACTTACCCTTTCACCTTCTCTGATCACCTTACAAAAACCCTAGGTTTTTGGGATGCTTGAGAACAATTATTAGTGTTGTCTTCTAAGTTCTCTATACCCCTTTCAACTTCATTCATTTATGTTTAGTTCACCTCACCTTTTTCCGTTTCTCATCTATAATTTCTAAAAAACTTCTTCCATGTTTGGTTTTCTTGGTGTGCCTCCTTCATGTGATTTTTTGCACTAGATCCTTTCTTGGCACACTGATGGCCCAATTAGGTTTAGAAACCCTGATTCTTCTTGAACACAAATTTCTTCCTCTCCCTTTTCTATGAATGTCTTCATTTTGGAGCAAGCCTCTTACCTTATCAATTCTCTGATGATAGTCACTTTAACACTCTTGCAAAAATGTCAAAATGTACAGTTACCTTTTGTATAACTTGAACGTGACAAGGTGGCCTTCTTAGGAGATTTTCTGATCTTTCTTGGACAACCATTTGTTGATCTTGTTTTTCATTTGAACTAGCTCTTAGCATAATAAAAATAGAGCTTAAAACACCAATGAATACCCTACAACCTATGAAACCCTAATGACCTAATGAGAAGACCCTTTTGACCTGGTTTTTGACTGAAACTTGGTTTGGGGTCTTCAAGTGTAAAAACATAATTTTTGAAAAATTGATGTATTGAAGATCCAAAATCCAATGTACTTGATTTATCTAAAAATCCTATAGATATAGTTTTGAGACCATCAATGCTTGAGGAACCTGGTAAACATGGGAAGGAACAGGTTGTTTAGTAACCCTAGATGGAAAGCGGAGGGGTGAGGCAAAGGAAAAACAGGGTACTGAGGTTATAGGTGGGAAGATAGGATATAGATGAGTGGCATGAGCCCATGAGTGGTCTTTTAGGAATGGTAGGTTAACCATGGAATGGAAAAATAGTAGAATAGTGAAAAATTTGGTATAAGGATAATGAAGGTAGTGAGATTTCTAAAACTCACAATATTCAGGAATCTTGTTTTTAGAAATCTAGAACTGATATTTAGTCAACTACAGATAGTAAAAATTACTGATGACTAACAATGGCTCCACTTGGGGAGGGCAGCTCCCTTTCAGGAGGTGTCTAGGACCTCAGTGTTTTGAAGACCAGTTCCTTACTTGTACTTTGCAGATTTCTTTCCTTCATTTGTTGATGTTCTCTTGAACGTATGATCTCAAAATTAGAAAGATATGATTGCTTCAACCTCATTTCTACCTACCCATCCTACTTGTCTAACAATTTTTCTTCCTTTGGGTGCACTTAGACTGGCAAGCCCTTGACATTCTTTTTCCTTTGAAAGAAAAAAAAACTATCTACTTGTACCCGTATCACTTCCAAGAGTTTAGATTATGTTGATGAACTCTTTCATTCTCTACCTAATCTATTTATCTATCAAGATTAAGCTGTTTGATAGATTTTTATTCTCTAGCCTACTAACATGAAATTTAAAACATGATCATACCAAGATTAAGCAATCTGATTTGTCATGGGCTGTGGCTGCACACAAAAATTTATTTTTGTACAATCAAAACTAGAAAACATGAGGGTTGTGATTTAGAATTTGTTAGGTGTCCCTCTCTTTATCCTTGGTTCAGATTTGAGCATTGAGAACTAGAAATTTCTTTTTCTAATCTATCCTACTGACAAGTCAAGTTTAAATAGTCTAACAAGTCTTCTTTCACTAATCTATCAACATAAATTTAAACATGTCTAATCATGATTAGGCTGTATGATTGAACAAGACTCTTTTTCTTAACAAGTAGTCGCATTTAGGCTTGCACACTTTCAGAAATACTCTTTTTTGGGTATGGGGTTGTACCTATTCTTTTCTTGCCCTCTTTTACTTATTTTTCTATTTTTCTGTTTTTGTTTCTCTTATATTTCATCAAGCAATGTTATGTACAATGAATGAAAGTTTAAAACTAGGAATTTTGACAAAAATAGTGCTTGAGCATCCTACCATTGACAGGACCTCCAAATAACTAAGTTCCATCCAGCTCTTGCAAAAATAATTCATTGTTACCTCTAACTGAATGAATGATGTAAGGACCCTTCCAAAAATTTTCAAAATTTCCATGCTTTCCTTTGTCCTCTCTTCTTTAATCCCACTTCAAAACTTTTCCTCCAATGTGAAAATAATTAACCTTGGTCCTTCTGTCAAAGATCTTCTTGATGTTTTCTTGCACTACTTGTGTTCTCTTGTAAAATTCTTCCCTTGACTGCTGCAAATGAATGGTTTGGTTCAGCCTTCTTTGCATATCATTCTCTTCTGATTGCACCTCTTGGAGGAGCTTCATCACTGGAACTCCCAAGGATGTTGGGAAAACTACATCCATGCCATACACTAGTTGATAAGGAGACATACTGATTGATTTCTTGGTGGTTAGTCTATCTGTCCATAGTGCATGCACTAGTTTTCTATGCCATGCTTTTTGTTTTCTTCCAACAGCTTCTTGATGATGTTCACCAAGATTTTGTTAGAGGACTCAACCAACCCATTACCTTGAGGGTAATAAGTTGTTGAATGTCCTAGTGTGATGTGGTACTTGTAGCAAAAGTATACAATTATCTTAGACTCAAATTCAACAACATTATCGGTGATGATCTTTCTTGGGCAACCAAACCAGGACAAGATGTTGGTTTCAAGGAATTTGATGATGACTAAGTCAATGGCATTACTACAATGGATGGCTTCTATCCACTTGGTGAAATAGTCCGTGGCAGTGAGGATCCACTTGTGTTGGCTAGATGAGGTAGGGTGGATTTCTCCAATGAATTCCAAACCCCATTGTTGAAAAGGAGCTTCAACACTAATAGGATGCAAAGGTAAAGGTAGATGTTTTCTCTTGCCATCGAAGATTTGGAACTTATGGCAAGTCATCACTAGCTTGTGGGTATCAGGGAAAAGGGTGGGCCAATAGTATCCAACTCTAAGGATCTTGTTGGCAGTGGTTTTCCAGTAGAGGTGACCTCCACACTCTCCCTCATGCAACTCATGCATGATTATATCTGCATCATCTTCAAGAAAACACTTAAGCAAGATACCAACATAATTTTTCCAATACAAAACTTTATCTATGATGCAGAAATTTAAAGCCTTTTGTTTCAATAATCTAGCTTTTGTTTTGGATAAGGTAGGAGGAGTATTAAGATAAAGAAGCACATATAAAATATCAACATACCAAGATGAATTCATAAATAATTCTTCAATGGGTGGAGCTGTGAATTCTTCCTGTTCCTCTAATGCATCGATCATATTCATGTCTAGTGCTTGAAAATTTGAATCAACCATGAGTTTTTTGAGTCCTTGTCATTTAATCAGTTGAGTGGGTCTAATTTCCAAATCATATTCTAAGATAATAGCAATCCATTTACTCCTTTTACCATCTGGGTCCTGATTTAGAATGTCTTTAACAATTTTATGTGGAACAAAAGCTATGACATGGGAATTCAAAATGTAAACTCTAAAGTCTTTCAAAGCTTTTACCAAGGCAAAGGCTTGTTTCTCCATGATATTATATTTTAGAGGTGCATCCCTCAATGCTTTGTTGAAGAAATCTATGGGCTGTTCTCGTCCCATTATGTTCTTTTGAAGTAGTACTATAGCAATAATATGTTCTGATGCAAAGGAGAAAATGAAGAAATCTTTGGTAAAGTCGGGGCTGATTAGAACCGGTGTATGGGTGAGTGCTTGTTTTACTAGTTCAAAGGATTGTTTGGATTCCATGGTCCACTTGACCCCTACTCCTTTTTTCAGCATGTTTGTGATGTCTCTTAGGAGTTCAAAAAGGTTTGGTATGAACCTCCTTAGGAAGTTGATCTTTCCAATGAAAGGTTGCAACTCTTTAATGTTTCTAGGGTGACTAATTTGTAAGATACCTTCAATCCTTTTGGGGTCTATATTAATCCCCTCTTTATAAATGATGTGGCCTAAGATTTTAACTTCTTGAAGACCAAACATTGTTTTCTTTGGATTTAAAGATAGGCCATACTTCCTACACTTTTCAAAGATCTTTCTCAAGTGGACTAGGTGTTCTTCATCAATTTTAGAATAGACAGTGATGGCATCAAGGTATATGACTATGAAGTAGCCTATGTCTTCAGAAAAATCTATGTCCATAGCTCTTTGAAAATTAGCCCCGCATTCATTAACCCAAAAGGCATTTTGACATACATGAAGGTGCCCCAAGGTGTAGTGAAGGCAGTTTTGTGTTGATCACTTGAAGTACTAGTACCTGATTGTAACTTGAAAAGCCATCAAGTAATGATATTATTTTAGAACCTACCACCCTTTGTAGTATATGATCCATCTTGGGTAAAGGGTAGTTGTCCTTCAGGGAGGCTTTGTTTAAGTTTCTAAAGTCTATACATAGCCTAATCTCCCCGATTTTATTCCTAATTGATACAAGGTTTGAAACCCATTCTGAATACCTGATTGGGACCATGATCCCAGCATCATACATCTTTTTGATTTCTTTCTCAACTAGAGGCACTAAGACGAAGTTTATTCTTCTCAATTTTTTCTTGAATGGTTTCTGATTTTCCTTTAGAGGAATTTTGTGTTGAATAATGTTTGTTTCATAGGACTTAAGGTCTTCATAAACCCATGCAAAAACATCCTTGAATTATTTCAAGAGCTCAATGTATTTTTGTTTTATGTGAGGTGGCAGAGTTTTGGACAACTTGATCATTTTAGGTTTTTCTATACTGCCTATGTTGCATTCTTCTACATCAGCCTCAGTGGTTTCCATATTTGGCTTCCTAGCAACATCATTGAAGTCAAACATCTCTTCTAATGGGGCAAGGCCTTTTGGTAATGAGTTATCTTTGCATTGTCAAACCTCAAGGTCTTTTTGATCTAAATCTTCAAATAGTTCTGCCTCAGGAGGATGTTCTAGCAAATTTATATCAACATTAGGAAATGGCTTTGTTTTTTGGGCTTTCTCTTCAGCAAAACAATATTCTTGATGGATTAAGTCTGATTTTGACATTTCAAAATTAGTTTTAGGCTGCAAGAAGTCTTCAATCTGTTTGTCATTTTCAAATACTTGCTAATAATCTATGTTATACGGGACTGCTGGTCTGCACTTGACTTCTATGGTGTATTTTTCATTTGTATGAGGTGTTTGACAAGTGCTGGCAGAAAAGGCAAGTTCATTAGCAAGGGTGTTTTGAGCTCTAGGGATGGAGGTAAGTTCATACTTCTCAAAATTTTTCGGGAGGTCTAAGGAAGCATTCTTATATTCTCTTAGCGTAGGATTTTTGGCTGAATACTCTCCTTTAATTTGTCTAGTGATCAGCTCGGAATCTCCCAGAACAAAAATTTTCTTAGCTCTTATGTTTTTTAGCATATGTAAACCAAGGATAAAAGCCTCATACTCTGCAATATTATTAGTGCATGGAAAATCTAGTTTGTAGGAATGACCCTTATTTGTGTTGTGTATCCAGACACCAGCCTCTGAACCAAATTTTCCACAAGATCCATCAAAGCTCATGTTCCAAAGTGTTTCAAGTTAAGATTCGCCATCATGTTGTTGTTCAGGGTTGCTAGAGTTTTGGTTGTCATGTTCCTCATTTGGTGATTGATTTTACTGTTCTGGTAGGCCTAGCTCCTTCTCATTTTCATTTACCTTTCCATTAATGTCATATTCATTGTACAAGATAAATGAGTCAAGTTCTGAATGAATGGAATAAAAAGGGGTGTTGTTTGGCCTATGTTGGCTGCTTACCATGTATTTCATGTGATTTTCCATGTACAATATCCATGTCTGGTTAAATACCGGGATGGTAGCATATGACATTTCCATTTGGAGATTCCCTTGAAGTTTGGCTCCCCATGATCTTGATAAAAGCATGCCATAATTCGAGGGAATGTCAGCAACAACTATGTCCATGACTAGGTTCTTGGTCAGTATTTGTGTCAGAGTGACACACAGATCCTTGATCAGACCCAAACATTTGACTCTAATTGAATCGAAAGAGTACAAGTCTTTGTAATGTTTAGTTATTTCGAGGCCTAATCTCTCCATCAATACCTTAGGCATAATATTTTATGAAGCATCGAATTCTAGCATTGTATTGTGCAAGATTTTGTCATGGATGTTTAAGAAAATATAGAAAGGAGGGACAACTCCTTCTTGGTACTTTCCCTCTACCTCAGGTCGAAACAACAACTCTAGTTTGTCATCAGTCAAGTTTAGAGTGTCAATGTCATTTTCTATGTTCAAAACTTTCAAAACTTGGGACCTATACACATCTTGAGCTACCAGTTCAGTAAGAGGTATGGTTATTTTAATCTTGGCAATATCTCCCTCAAAACTAAAAGGTTTTTGTGTTTTTGACATATTTACATCATTCTTATCAGCCATGACTTTTTTTGCAACTTTAGTTTGTTGATTCTGATTTAAAACCTTAGTTAAAAGCGTTTTTTTAGGGCCACCAGTTGATGTACTAGGGCAGCTAGGGTCACCCTCTTGTTGGCTAGTTTTGTCTTTGTTTTGGTCAGGTTTCTTAGCCATGGTGTTTGTGTCTTCTACTGTCCTCTTAGGAGTGCTTTCAGGGGTCTTCCAAACAACAATGTCTAGGTTGTTCTTCTTGGAGGCATCCTAGTTTTTCTTACTCCTAAGGTCATATTGCCTATGAAGCTCCATGATGGCATTCTCAAATCCTAATCTGTAGTCTTCAAAATCCTCATAGTTTGTTTCAGTTTGATTTGAGGAAAATAAACCTTGTTCTTCTTCAGTGAGAAAAGTGTTATCCTCATTATCAGAGCCTGTTATATTTACATGGTTTTCTTCTGGCTCTTCAACCTCTCTTTCCTCTTCATCTACATAATTTTCTTGGAAAGGAGGTCTGATTTGTTGGTCACTTTCTCTTTATCTGATTTGAAGAGGGTCTCTCCTGAAGTTTTGGTTCCTATTTCCGTTTTGAGGATTGACTTGGTTTTCCCTAGGAGGTGTTCTCTCATTCAAGCTAATTCTCTCCATCATTCTTTCCAATGTCCTAACTAGGCTGTCAATTTTAGCATCAGAAGAAGAGGTTGAGGTCAAAATATCCTCTTTGTATGTAACTCTCTTTTTTGACCTCATCCTAGCCCTCTTATCAATTAGATTGGCTTCTACATTGATGGCTCCCATTTTCATGTCTTCTAAGGTTACGGGTTCTCTTTCTCTCAATTAGTAGGCCATGTCTGGATCAAATCCTTCTACAAATTTTAGTAAGGCTAGGCCTTACGGGTCAAAATACCTCCTCATCGGCTCAAAGGAGAAGACAAATATGGAAGGAATACAAAGACCTAAATTAAACCTATTTCTGCCAAGGTAACGCCTCTCTATAACAACACAAGAGCGTTATAACGCATCGGATCAGTGAATGGGCCACGTTAATGGCTAGGGCAATGCTCTGTTTACACTAGAGGGAAGCATTACCCGTGTTTTAAGTTTGAAAAGGGAAAAACCCACGGAGAATGATTTGAATCTCTGGCTTTCCCTCACAAGAGAGTCATTTCACAAAGGAAACTGCAAAGCACCAATTCATTATTGGTCACTGCCATAAAATACTGAACTCCCAAGGAGGAAAAAGCATAGAGATTAAAGAAACATCTTAGTTTTTTCTATTCCAAACTAGTGGAAAGAGAAAGGAAACAATGGCTTTCTCCCTCTCCTATAAAAAGGAGCTGAAGGCTCTTAGTTGAAGGTCGAAGGATTGCTAACGTTCTGAATACTTGTGAAGTAGAGAATAGTGTTATAGTGTGAAGGCCAAGAGTCAAAGGGGTTCCTAGAGAGCTTGTTGACTAAGACTTCACTACTTGAGAGATAGAGAGATTGGAAGGCTGAGGAGGGCTTCGTACAACCGATGGTTGTAATCCTCCTTCTTTCAAAATCAATAGAACTGTATCTGTTTTTTCCATTCGATGCTTAATATTGTCATTATTGTTTGAATATTTACATAGTATGATATGAATGGCTCAGATGGGCATAATTTAGAGGTTCATTATATATTGGCTTAATTGATAGGATATATGTTGTGTTAGAAATTACACGGGTGCTTTGATTGATTGCAGGACTAAGATTTAGAGCCGGTGAAGAAGGACTCTTGTTTCACTGCCTAGTGCTCTCTAAGGGACTCCAAGATCGTCAAAGAGGTAATTTTCTATCGCATTCCATCAAGTTGTTTTAAGTTAATATGAACATGTATATGCCATCTTTGTGAATTGTACAGCTAATCTTACTGTCTTCCTCGGGCACCGTAAATCCCTGAGAGGGATATATGATAACCAAAAACCCAAGCATTTTACCCTATAGCAGAATTGGCAACTCCGCTGGGGAGTTTCCCCATAGTTTCCGGACTATTTCTTTCCTCCTTTCTTCTTTCCTCTGTTCACAGATCCTTCTAACTAGTACTTATGCCCAGTAAACATTTCAAAAGCTTGCAGAGTTCAATCCTATTTCTGTTTGAGCATCTGAAGAATTTTTCCCTGGCTAACGCTACCTTTGTAGGTTTTCCAGTGCGTTATAATGCTGACTTTGCTTAAATACAGTGCGTTAGTCTCTGGATTAACGCTATCTTTACTCAGAGACAGTGCGTTACTCAGCCAAAACTTGTTGTTCACTGCTGTGATTGTGTTTTAGCTGCAGAGTTTTTTGGCCATCAGTATATCTCCTTGACTGAATCCTTGTGCCTGTTTACTAAGCTAGAATTTCTATTTGTTTGCTCTTGTTTGAAAAGTTAGTGTCAAAAGGATTTAATTTTTAGAGAAGATTTTTTCTTTTTTTAGTTTTTTTGCATCTAGCTGAGTTAATTATGAAATTTTCAGTTCATAGACTATTAAGAAGAGGTAGATAGAAGTCTGAATCTTTAAAGCTGAACTGTGTTATTTGAATGTTAGTGCATGGATGTTGAAAAGAAACCTCTCCTTGTAGAAATACTCTTCATCAAATTGAATATTTAGAGCATGTTTTGCATGGTTTCTTGAGTCAGAGTCTCATTACATTTCATACGTCCACTCCCCCTCCACAAGACTAATAATCAAGTACACTAAGAATCAAGAGATAATAAAATCAATCACATTACTCTTTTTTGAGCTCACACAAACAGTAGTTCAGGCTAGGATCTTGGGTTAGGAATAGTGAGAAAATCACCCAAGATCTCAAAACTTGAAACTAGAGTCATTAACGAGCGAAATCCTACTGCACTCATATTATCGGGACCATTCCTTTACCGGAGCTCAGCGCGAGACAACACTTGGGTGCACAAGAAGGTAGCCCGCCTTCGACTGCATCCGGTGGGTGTGTTATATATTGGGGTTCCCTTCGGGGATGTCGAAACTAGATCGGGGATCTAGGTATTCTGCCCATATAGCATGCTGTCCTTGACCGTGGACCCCCCTGATGATGTCTGTGATTTGAGGTATCTTTAGTGGCCATAATTTTTAGGGACTTACACAAGGTGACTGGGACGGGCTGTCCTGGTACCTGAAACAGACAGACCCACTTTGTCTTCGGTCTTTAGGAGGGTACTCGTCTTCACGAGAGTGCTTACACCTATCGTCTGAGGTTCGGGCGAAGCTCTAGAGTGACCGTAACTGTACTTTCGACCAACCCTCTTTGTATACTATTGTGATACTGGATTTCATCACCAGCGAGCGGTAGTACTCAGACAAGGAACCCTATTCTGGCTGCTTGCTGATTGATTTTAGAGAGTCCTTTTTTTTTTTAGGTGTGTGGTTACTATCACTGAGACTTTATAAAACATCACAATTTATTAAAATTTGTTAAAATTAAGCAGGTCACCGTGGCGTCCCCTGACCCATGCTATCTGTCTAGACGACAGCAAGGTCTACCTCCTCTAACTATTGAGGAAGAACTGAACCTTGGTGGCCCTGTGCCTTCCACGGAAGAGTAGTCTCCACTGACTAATCTTGATTTTCACATAGCCTCATACCAGCCGGAATTTCCGGAGGACCCTTTCACTGAAGGTGTTGTACCTCATTACAACCCTCCGCTCACTGATCCGTTGGGGCCTATGATAATTCAGATTCCACCACGCCAAGATATGTCTTCGACCGCACCAACATCCATTTCACCACCAGCATCCACTGGGTCGATACCAATGGAAACCATCCCAGGTTCGCCACCATCCTCCCTGCCGGTGGTCAGTTCTATGCCATCACTAGGTAACTCCACTAGTCAACATATACCTATTCCCAACCCTATGGTCATCACAACTGTCAGTAGCTTACCGAATCCTTCGGCATCTACTTCTACCATGACCACGTTGGGACCCACGGTAGCTCCTCCCACGAGTATGACTACTTCGGTACCTTTTAGCAACCCTTTCGGTTGGAACCCTCTGCTGAGTTCAAACCCCTTGGCCTCTATGCCAGGGGGCAGTGTCACCAGCACTCAGGTAGCAGGGAACATTTCACTTCCTCTGCAATCCTTAGGAAAAATAGGACAACCTATTGTTAATACTTTTCCCTTAAGTGGTTCAAATATAGGTGTAGGGTCTATGCCGTTGCCAAACTATGCAAGTAGTAGCATGCCTCCGGGAAACTCTATTGCATCCATTTGGACTAACCAACCCCAACCTCCATCTGGAATGGGAGGGCACTTTTATACTGGGGGCAACCAACTATTCGCCCCGCAATACAATATGCCCTATGGATAGCAACAGTATGTCCCTACTCCTCCACCTATTGGAAGTTTTTATCAAAGTCCCACTTATCCTCCTGGTAACACGTTGATGGGTGGACCCTATGGTCTAAGTAGTCAGCCCATACTGCCTTGGTTAGATTCGAGGGAAAATCCACAATTTCCATTTTTGGCAGCTTTGGACATCCCTGATATCCATAAATTGGCTAACGACCCCATCAATCACAACCCGGTCTGGCCTCCAATACCGTATAAGATTCCTTTTGACATCCCGAAGTTTGACAGGAAACAAGGGGACAACCCAGCCGCACACATCACTACCTTTCATCTATGGTCTATATCCAATTCCATGGTGGATGATAGTTTCCGGCTTTGACTATTTCCCCACACCCTTACAAGTAATGTCGCCAAGTGGTACATTGAATTACCACGTGCCACCATCAATACTTTTGGCACTTTAGCGACGGAGTTTCTAAAGAACTTCTAATTACCAATTAGATTTGAAACTGGAACGGAACTGTTGAACTTGCTGTGCCAAGACACCGCCACCCATATCTCAAATCATATTCATGAATGGAGACGTAGGAGGAGGCTAGTCAAAGCACAAATCCCGGATCATCTCTTAGCCAATTGGTTCTGCAAGTCTCTTTTACCCCACATCTCCAAAGACATTGGCGTTTCTGGTGCGGTTGCAGAAGATCAATGCATTCATCATGCCCAGCATTTGGATTTAATCTATTCACAATATGGCACGCTATACGATCTACTCCCCCATGCCCCTGGTAACCCAAATCCTCCGGCCACTCAGAAAGCTGGGGCACATGCCGACGGTCTCGTTGGCACAATCTCTGGTGTGGCCACAAAGCAATCTCAGGGGCAAGCCTCCTAGCCATCTTTGGCTGCCACTGCCCCTCACCAAACGACTACTCTTCCTACCGCTGAGGTAAATTCTGTGCAAACCTCACAAAAACCTAGCGGGAAAAATAAGAAGAACAAGAAAAAGACATCTTCTTCGAAAGAGCATTCGGATAATCAGAATAACACTAATCAGAAAAACGCTGCCAAAAATGACAAAGGGAAGGATAAAACCATGAAATTTCCTTGCAAGATCTGTGCAGAGGACCACTTGACATACAAATTTCCTCGACTGTAGGAATGCACCGATCTTATTGCCAACAAGGATTATGGCCGAACACCTACCGTTCTTCATAATCCTTTCCCTAATCAGTAGCAGCAACATCAACACATGGTTGACAATCCGCCACAACCCCATCAATGGGGCAATGGTGGTTCACATCCTTCCGGCGAAGGACCATCATCTGCCATTTATGGCATTGAGAGTGTTGAACTGCGGCCAAGTGATTCGTCCCCCCAAAGGGACACTTCGCCGCACGACTCATAACACCTCTGCACGTGCAGCCCAAAACTACAACATTGTAGAATATTTGGCGCAGGCACCGTCAGATATGTCTGCTCTCAAAGTATTACAAACCTGTCCAGCACAAAGGAAAGCCTTGCTTTTGGCCATTGGTGGAATAGACCCCCAGGATTCCATGCTAGCTATCTTTGATATGGAAAAGGCTAAACCTTGCCTCTCACACCAACTCGCATTCCAGGTGCAGGTTGTGTCGAAAGGGAGACCAATCCATCGCACTGTCATAGACGAAGGTGCTTCGACCTGCGTTATGTCACAAGCTTGCTGGCTCAATTTAGGTTCTCCTACCCTCACCCTGCCATCGAATTCCCTCAAAGCTTTCGATGGCCACACATTCCTCCCAAAAGGATACCTTGCTAGCTTTCCCATCACTTTGAGTGGGAAAACGGTAGACGTGGACGTTGAAGTCGTAAAGCACCATCTAGACTATAATCTATTGCTTGGTTGCAGTTGGTCTTATGCCATGACTGCCATTGTGTCTTCGGTCTTCCGACTCATCCTATTTCCATTGGATGGGAAAATAGTCACAATGGATCAGCTATCCTTCTGCACCCCTGATTATGCCACGTTACCAAGTAGCATTGTACCCCTAATAGGAGGCTTTCCTGACTCTTACGTCAGTATCGGTATCGGTCTTCTGAAGGCATCTTCCCCTCTGGAATTAGGGAATTTTGAGGTCTAAAATGGGCCTCTTAAGGAAAATGTACAATCAAAATTCACTTTATGAGAACCAATCACATTTTAGGGGATGAAATCATCCCTAATGGTTGAGGTGGCATTGCTTAAGTTAAAGGTACTTACTTGTCACATTCTCAATGGTGGATAAAAACTCATGGTTAACCATGGTAGTGCTCTAAGTACTTTTAAAGTCAAAGTAAAGTACTCATAATAAATGTCGTTTCACACTTTTTGAATAAAAATATATTATTGTCATTTCATATTTATTGAAAGAAACAATGCATATCCCTATACATTTATTATATTATGTTATATTATTTTTATATAGTATATTAATTACATGTTATTATACAATTTAAATAATATAAATTTTAATTAATAGCATCTAATATAATTAAGAATTTATAAATTTATATTTATATTTTATTTTAAGTTATTTAAGTACAAAGGACAAATGCATTAGTTGTTCAATGATAATGACTTTTTCTTGAAAATATCATTCTTATTTATAGTCACATCAATACAATTTTTTATTAATTTTATTTTGGTACAACTTTTGAATTGAATTTAACTATGGTTACATGGATTGTGGTGCAAAAGGTGAATTGCAAATTCATAAATATTATTTTATTGGTTTAGCTATTATTTTATTATTTCCTTAGGAGGCCCATTTTAGACCTCAAAATTCCCCTACTGGGTTGTTTTCCTCTCCTGCCACCATTGATCCCAAACACGGTTGTAATGATATCCACCACTTTGGATGGATCTATCGACCCATGGATCATCCCGTCACCTTCAGACATTGATTCCTATGGAGATCAGATGCCGCTTTCGCTGGCTGAGTTGGCTTATCAAGCCATCCAAACCGCATCCGAACCCTCCACTGCTATGGTTTTGACCAAAGGTACAAACCTCCCTCCCATCACTGTTCTCTCTAAGGATCTCCTCAATGAAGTCTTGCCTACATATGAAGCTATTAGAGAGATCACTTCTCTATAAGAACGACCTTTGGGAGAGTTTCACCTTCGCACTTCGATGATTGACTCGGAGGCGATAAAAACAGAAATCCCATCTTTTGACCCACCTGAGATGGTTCCCTCTGCTAACACGACTGTCCAAACTATCTTGAGTCAGAAGGGAACATGGGTAATCTTTCTAAGACAATTCTCATTGACATCTCGGTCAAAACGGGTATCGTGGAAAATATTCAGATTGGAGCCGATTGAAATCCAGAGGAAATTGCACGCTTCACATCCCTTTTTAAGGAATTTCGCGACGTGTTTGCTTGGTCTTATGACAAAATGCCCGGCATAGACCCTTCTATTGTCGAGCATGAAATCAAGATTTATGATAATGCCAAACCTATTCGGCAACGTCCCAGACCTGTCCACCCGCGCAAAGCAACCGCCATCAAGATTGAAGTAGAAAAACTTTTGAACGCTGGTTTCATCTATCCCGTTCCTTTAACGGAATGGGTTTACAATCTGGTTCCTGTTGGTAAAAAAAAGGCACCATTCGAGTTTGCGTCGACTATTGCGATCTGAACACTGCTTGTCCCAAAGAAAATTATCCTACACCGTTCATTGACGAGATTCTCGACGATTGTGCTGGATGTGAATCTTTTTCCTTCATGGATGGATTCTCGGGCTATAACCAGATTGCAATTAAAAAAGATGACCAGCATAAAACTGCTTTCATCTGTCCTTGGGGCAGTTTTGTGTATCGAAAACTCCCATTCGGTCTGAAGAATGCTGGAGCAAATTTTCAGTGGGCTATGGACTACACATTTCATGACATTCGATATATTGTACAGGCTTACTTGGATGACCTTCCAGCCCATTCCAAGAAGCGACAGGATCACCTTGCTCATTTAAGAGAAATTTTTGCTAGGTGCAGATTCTATAATATATGTTTGAATCCTCATAAATGTGTATTTATGGTCGAGTCAGGACGTCTGTTAGGTTTCATTGTCTCCAAGCATAGGATTAGGGTTGATCCCGATAAGGTTAAGGAGATTGTTGAATTGTCGACACCACAATCCATCCTTAAACTCCAAATTTTGCAAGGGAAGGCAAAATTTTTGCGTCGTTTCATCATTAAATATGCCGAGATGACGAAGCGATTCATGCGATTATTGAAGAAAGGAACACTATACTTGTGGGATGACCAAGCTCAACGGTCATTTGATGCTTTAAAACATGCACTTGTTTCAGCCCCACTCCTTAGTGCCCCCGATTACTCACGTGACTTTCTCCTCTACCTGGCAGCCTCACCATCCTCACTTGGAATGGTTTTGGTTCAAGTACATGATGAAAACAGAGAACATGTGACATAATATTTGTCCAAAGGTCTAATCGGACCTGAATTACGTTATTCACATGTGGAGAAACTTTCTCTGGTGGTATTTTTTGCCGTCACCCGACTCCGACAATATATATTGCTGCGACAGACTACGGTCATTGCTTTGGAAAACCCCATGTGACATATCTTGTCTAGAAAAATTATTGGAGGAAAATATTCCAAATGGATCGTAATCCTCCAACAATTTGATTTGGTTTTCACGGCTACCAAAGCAAAGAAATCCCTCATCTTCGCCGAATTATTACCGGATCTTCCCCGAATCGACCAAGGAGAAGTAGCTCATGATCCATTTCTTGATGAATCTGTATACTTGGTTGATTCTTCGGACCCATGGTATGGAGACATTTTGGTCTACCTACAAACCCAACGCTTTCGCCCCACTCTCACGTCCAATGACCGTCATCGTATCCGCCACCAAGAAAAGCACTACCTCGTGCTAAACGATACACTATATTGTCGTGGTGTTGATACTATTCTCCGACGTTGTCTCACTTTAGATGAGGCAGAACGTGTTTTGAATGACTTCCACGCCAGGGCATGCGGTGGTCATATTTCGGGCATAGCTACTGCCCAAAAAATCTTGCGCGCAGGTTACTATTGGCCCACTTTGTTTAAAGACTGTATTGTAGCAGTCCAGAAGTGCCATCCATGTAAAATTTTCACAAAGAAAATGCATGCTCATCCTGGCCCCCTTCACTCGGTTATCTCCATTGGTCCTTTCGCTAAATAGGGAATTGACTTCGACACCTACAATCCCACTTCGGAAAATGGACACAACTACATCGTGGTTGCGGTCGACTATTTTACGAAAAGGGCAGAAGCCCTTCCCACTTTTAAGGCCGATGGAGAAACCACTTGCGGTCTTCTGTTGATAAGGTAATATGTGACAGTACCTCCTTGACTCAGAGGAGAAGAAAAATATGGAAGGAATACAAAGACCTAAATTAAACCTATTTCTGCCAAGGTAACGCCTTTCTATAACAAAGCAAGAGCGTTATAATGCATAAGACCAGTGAATGTGCCGTGTTAGTGGCTAGTGAAACGCTCTGTTTACACTAGAGGGCAGCGTTACCCATGTTTTAAGTTTGAAATGGAAAAAACGCACAGAGAATGATTTGAATCTTCAGCTTTCCCTCACAAGAGAATCAGTTCAAAAAGGAAACTGCAAAGCACCAATTCATTATTGGTCACTACCATAAAAGACTGAACTCCCAAGGAGGCAAAAGCATAGAGATTAAAGAAACATCTTAGTTTTTTCTATTCCAAACTAGTGGAAAGAGAAAGGCAACAATGGCTTTCTCCCTCTCCTATAAAAAGGAGCTGAAGGCTCTTAGTTGAAGGTCGAAGGATTTCTAATGTTCTGAATACTTGTGAAGTAGAGAATAGTGTTATAGTGTGAAGGCCAAGAGTCAAAGAGGTTCCTAGAGAGCTTGTTGACTAAGACTTCACTACTTGAGGGATAGAGAGATTGGAAGGCTAAGGAGGGCTTGGTACAACCGACGGTTGTAATCCTCCTTCTTTTAAAATCAATAGAACTGTATCTGTTTTGTCCATTAGATGCTTAATATTGTCATTATTGTTTGAATATTTACATAGTATGATATGAATGGCTCAGATGAGTATAATTTAGATGTTCATTATATATTGGCTTAATTGATAGGATATATGTTGTGTTAGAAATTACACGAGTGCTTTGATTGATTTCAGGACTAATATTTGGAGCTGGTGAAGAAGGACTCTTGCTTCACTCCCTAGTGCTCTTCAAGGGACTCCGAGATCGTCAAAGAGGTAATTTTCTATCGCATTCCGTCAAGTTGTTTTAAGTTAATATGAACATGTATATGCCATCTTTGTGAACTGTATAGCTAATCGTACTATCTGCCTCGGGCACCGAAAATCCCTGAGAGGAATATACGATAACCAACAACCCAAGCATTTTACCCTATAGCACTAGGCCTTGTGGGGGTTTTATGTGAGGTGGGAGAGCATTGTATACACTATTGAACCTATTGCAGTAATATTGGATACTTTCCCCAAAATTTAATTTAAGGTTGTTATACTCTGAAAGGATTTGAAGGGGATTTTTCTTAATCTCCCACTTGTTTATGAATGTTTGATAAAGAGAAGGGAGGTCATGTATGCTGTTAGGAGTTAAGTTTTTGAACCATTTCTTGGCTTCTACCCCTAGAATTTGGGAAAACATCCTCATTTTCATGGTCTCCTCTTCTACTTCCATGTAGTCAAAAACATCATTAATTTTTTCTACATGTTGTTGGGCAGTGGTAGAGTTAGCTCCAGTAAATGAGGGATTTTGAATTGGTAGTCATTTCGAAAAGGTAGTAAAGGTTGTTGTAGTGCTAGAGGGGCATACCATGCTACCATGATGGGAGGTAATGGGATCCAAGGAGGATTTACAAGGGGAAGGTTTGTGAGAGGAGGTGGATGAAGTGGAGTGGTTTGCACATTGGATATATGAGTGGGTGTAGCAGAAGTACTTGGACCAGCAAACTGATTTTGAGAAAACTTGGAATGAAATGAGCCAAAGTGATGGAGAAGCTGAAAATCAGGAGGAGTGGAAGGAGAGGTTTCTATTCTAATATTTTGGTGTAAATTTTTGGGCTCAAGGTCTGTCTAGTCTATCCCACTTTGAGACTTAATTCTGAATATATTTCTTTGATGATGTAAGTCAATTTGGGTATCTAGCAAGGCTGTGAGATGTTCAGGGGAAGAACTTTCTCTATAGATTTTTCTAACACTAGTTGAATCTTCAACCTGAGAAGTCTTCCACAAAATATTCTCTGGGTCATCAACTATGATAGGAGGGTTAGGGCCAGGGTGAGATCTGATGTTAATTCTTCATTAAGCTAGATTTCAAACTTATACTACAGAGAGGCTGGAAGTTTGGGAATGTTTTTTTGTAAGGCATACCTCTTTAAATGTTTACTGAACTCACACAGTGTGTGACCAAGCCTTTAAACTACTTAGGACTGATTTGACACAATCCTAGAGGAGTATATGAGAACTAGTGGAGTCAATAGGCCTACTAGAGGTCAGTGGAGTCGATAGGTGGATGTTTTTTACTGCTTTGAGGATATTTACTTGTGGTCCACCACCAACAATTGACAAAAACCAATCTAGAGATATTTTTGGGTTTTTCTGAGTCTCTTTATACAACTCTAAGGTTTTTAATGAGTGTCCTCCAGTTGAGTCATCATTTTTCTAGGATAGTGAAACAATTAGATTCTACTTTTGGCTAACACTTGATTTTCTAAGTGTGACAGGTATCTGAGATTTCCTAAGGGATACTTAGGATGTCACTAAATCACGAGTCCCACTATGATCGCCATTATGTTAGGTGATGAGGTGGTGATGAATAATTGGATACTATTTGACAAGGGCTTCTGAATTTTCTAAGGATGTATAAGCTTGTTACTTACTCAAAATGTCCCACCGTGATCACCATTATGTTAGGTCCCCGTAATTTGTTAGATTGGCAAGACCAAATTTACAAGGGTAACATCAAACCACTCTTTGGAGTCCTAGGACCTAGCCTTCCTGGACTCAGAGAGGGCTCTCTCTATGTTTATGTAAAGGATGTAACTTGATAGCTTTTAGGGTTTTGATTTTAGGCTATTTATAAGGGTTAGGGTTTGTTTGTTTGATTTGTTTGGTTGGATAAGTTTTCAAGAAGAATAGTTAGAGTAAGAGAGGATCAATCCATTGGGCTATGGACTCTGCAAATATTTTGAAGAGTGAAAAAATAGTTCAAGGGTGTTTCATAGTGCAAGTAAACAGGGAAAAATGGATCTAAGTAGGTTTTTTGTGAGTGAAATTAACAAAGAGGAGTGAATAAAGTAGATAAGGGGAAATCAAGGATCCTTTAACAAACTAAAAACAAGAAAAAACTTTTAGCATGATAACATTTTAAAACTTGAAGAGCAATAAAGGATTCTTCAATCAAACGATACTAAGCAGATCTTAGAGAAACATATGAGTAAACGTAGAGAGAAGTTAAGATTTCTCTAAAAATTACTTGCAAAAAATTATATTTTTAACATAACATCTCAGTAAAACTAAAGAGCACTTAATAATTCATTAGTTAAACTTCAAGGAAAAAACATAAAGATCAAAGGATGTAGACAAAGTAGGGTGCCAAAAGACATATCCTACTCTAAGATTTCTATCCCATGATCAAAGAAACATAATGAGAACTGAAGAAAACATATAAAAAGTTGGAATACATCACCATTCAACAAATATTTATGAATCCTAAGAATTAGCTTAATCTACAGCTGCTCAGTCCAAAGCCATCACAAGACACCAAAGCCAATTTCACAAATAAACTCAGAGTATATATCATATTATGCTCAACAACCAACCAAACAAAAAAATAAAATAAGACCTCAATGCTCTATTTATCTAGAAAAGGAGGGCCAAAACCCTAATTAGGGTTTTGGAAACCACAAATAGACCATAAATGTCATTTATGTCCAAAGAGGCCATGCAAGGTCCAAGGCACATAATATCTATTACAATAAATGAAAGATAACTCAAAATTAACTCCTCAAAAAAATATGGAGTGATTTTCCCAAAAAAAACATTAAAATATCCTTCAATGTGTTTTGTTGACTTTTTTGTGAAAACGCAACACAAAGGTCCAAAGGCCCAGCACCTGCACCGAAAAACCGAGTCATCTTGCAGTTATGTTTTGAAGGCCTTCCCGATGTCGGAATGGGCTCTGTGATGGCTCATTGGAAAGCCTGTTGAGTATAATATCCAAAAATTCCCTTTTTTTTCTTATTGGGCCTCATTTTCCTATCCAAAAATAAAAACTCCCAAGGCTGTTAAAGGCACAATGCTAACCCTGAAAACAGGGCAGAAAGGTGAAATTTCAGGTTTTTTTTACCCTTTTGGCAGACCAAATCAACTCCAAATGACCTGAAATTTTGTGAGAATGTTGTAATTGACCTAAAAAATCCAAAAATTTAAACCATGTCTCTTGAGGATGCCCTGAGAAAAAGTGTAGCGCCAAGAGTGCTACACCTTTGGCCCTTTAAATCAACAAAAAACTCAAAATTTCCAAAAAGTTCCCAAAATTTAGATTTGCCTTGATTTTTATATCTAGGATGCTTGCATGGAAGCATCAGCAAGAAGGTTAAGTTTTTCTTGACCTTTTTCCTCCTTGAGGGTTTGAACTTTGGCAAGGGCTCTTTTGAGCTTGGCCCTTGCAATTTGATTTCTCGAGGCATAATGCTTGGCCATCTTTTTCTGCATGCCACGGTCCCTTTGTGTCTTCTTTAGATGCTTGTTTTAATCCTTATAATACTCAATGAAATACTTTTCCATGACAAGCTTTCATTATTTCTTGATTGATCATTACCTTCCCCTTCATTTTCCTTTGATGGTTCATCTTCATTTCCTTCATTTTCTGATGCATTTGGAGAGGGTGAGGAAGGAGGGTTGTCTTGAGGTGAAGGAAAATGTGTATATGGTGAAACATGCTCATTAGGAAATGATGGAGGAGTAAGGATAGGAGGATGAGATGATGAGGGCACATTGTGCTAAGGATGGGGTTGTGGGCTTATGAAGGCCTCATGGGCAATGAAGACCTCCCATGAAATACCCTTTTGCTCAAATTTATGCAACACCACCATATTAATCAAGGAATGATGAAATAAACTTTGCATCTGCTATGAAGGGTCTCTCTTTTGCACAATATAAGATATCTTGTCAATACTCCTGTAGAGATAGTAGGGCAAATGCAACATCTTAACCGTAGTGAAGTGCATGAGAAATCTTATGTGATAGGAATAAAGCCTAGAAAACCTTCCCTCACATGTGAATTATTTCATAATAGCCCTCATCAAAGGTGCATACCTCTCCAGAAAATGTGAGAAAGGGAAGATATATTTGCAGTTTTCTTTGTATCCAGGCTTAAGGAATGGATCATAGTGGCTTATTTCTAAGTTGGCCCGTCTGAACCACTTTTCACCAACATTAGGTATTCTAGTGGCAATAGCAATGGCGTATGATGTCAACTCAAAGTTTATACCTGCCAGAGTGACTTGTTTCTCATGTAGGTTGAGGATGAAGAGATTAGTCAGCTTAGGATGACTTTGTACCTATTGTACTCTTTCACAAAAATTAAAGCACCCCACATTTTGTAAACATGTGACATTCATAAGAGAGGCATTGAGTTCCATTGTGTTTTTAGGCTCAAACCTATTAATCCTTCCACCTCTGTGTTGATGTCTCCTTGGCACTTGGCTTCCCTCACCACTATCACTGTTACCTTGCCCTGACATCTTGATCATTGTTGCTTTGAAAACCAAAACCTTAATTCTGTTTGTGAAATTGATGTGAAAAAGGCTAAGGGAGTGATGGTGACAAATGTATCTTTTATACAAATGAGGGATGAGTGAATGAGGGTGATGGCAAAACCCTAGATGAATGGATAATATTTTAGCAATACAACCCTCTATGTGTCTTTAGTAGGCAGATGGAGGAGAGTTTTTAAACAGTAGTATTTTCATTATGAAAGTTAGGTTTTCATCTTAGGGTTTCAAATTTCCTTAGCTTCAAATCATAAAAATGATCTGGAGGGAAAATAGGACATCCACATACCATTTAAATATGCTTTGAAGACCCTTGATGGTGGCTTGGAGGTGTTCCTGAGGTAATTTGAGTGCCTGCAGGGTGTGGAGGTGCTCCAGGTCAAATGCGTAGCGCCTGAACGTACAGTCAGGCAGCCTGAACGTGCAATAGTGAACATGCATCGACACGTGCTGAACGTGGAGTTGGGTGCTAAAAACGCAACGCCATGCACAGGTTGAACACGTTTTCTAGGCTGATGCGCAGTGCTATGGGCTATCGGGCCTGTCAGTCTTTCGGGTGAACGCGCAACACATAACAATTTTACACGGCGAACACCTCCAAAGGCGCAACGACTAAATCTGAACGTGCAACACTGCCTTGAACACGCAACACTGGGTAGACTTTCCCAAATTCGACCCGAAATTCACAGTCTTCTCTCCTGGACATTTCTAATTTCTCTGCAAGGGAATAATAATTTGAATGAAAAACAAAATGCCCTTTTATATTTTTTGGATTAAAATTAAATCATTTTTGGACCCATCTCCTAATGTTTTAAGCCTTTTTAGTTTTCACTAACTCTTTTGACATTTGCTGTGTAGGAGACTTGAAAACCTTTAGTTGAATCTTATTCCTGCTCCTTAAGAGTTTACATGCTCATTTGTAATTTTGGTGATTTAACCACATAGTAAATCCTTAAAAAAAATTCTTGACCTGTACCTTGGAATTCAAAACATCTTGTTCTGGGCATGTGACTGAAAACTATGTATTCATCTTTCTTACTAACCCTTAGGCATGATAAAATTACCTCTAGCAAGCACTATGAATTCCAAAAATCATGCTTGCTACCTTCTACTGGTCACTGCTGATTTGTGAGAGCCCTTTAAAATACTGACTTGGTTTTCTCTTGCTCCTTGAATCATGAAAAATTTACCTTTGACAGTCTTAGAGAGGACTGCACACAGTGGTATTTTCAAGGTTGTGTTTTTTCAATATAATTTTCAACTTGTCTTTCTCACATTTTCTTACTAACAACCTTATAGTGTTTGTATGTAGGTTTGCTAAACATGGTGAATTTTGACTTCTGTAATGTTGAGGCTTGATATGTTTTCCTTAGAAACCTTTGAGACCAAAAACACAAGGCAACATCATCACGACACTCCTTTGACATGCATTATGGAATTAAAACAATCCTTTAACTTCTTTGGGCACTGAGTATAAGTAACTGAAATGAAAATTTTATCCTCCTCTCACTAATATTCTTTACTTATTTTTCCTTTGAAATAGTGAGGAATTTCACTTTGGAAAACTCTGGGATGATATACATAGTAGCCATTTAAAATCTTCTTTCTGTTGTCATCATGAAGGCCTAACATCTTCATTTTACCTCCTTTGACCATCTTTGGCATGAAAAAATCCTTGGGATGAGTTTGGAATCTTTAAAAATAGTGATATCTTCAGAAATCCTTTATTTTCATTATGGAGTCCAAACTTACCCTTTCACCTTCTCTGATCACCTTACTAAAACCCTAGGTTTTTGGGATGCTTGAGAACAATTATCAGTGTTGTCTTCTAAGTTCTCTATAGCCCTTTCAAGTTCATTCATTTCTATTCATTTCACCTCACCTTTTTCCCTTTTTCATCTATAATTTCTAAAAAAATTCTTCCATGTTTGGTTTTCTTGGTGTGCATCCTTCATGTGATTTTCTACACTAGATCCTTGCTTCGCACACTGTTGGCCCAATCAGGTTTAGAAACCTTGATTCTTCTTGAACACAAATTTCTTCCTCTCTCTTTGTTGTGAATGTCTTCATTTTGGAGAAGACCTCTTACCTTATCAATTCTCTGATGATAGTCACTTTAACACTCCTGCAAAAATGTTAAAATGTATAGTTACATTTTGCAGAACTTGAACTTGACAAGGTGGGCTTCTTAGGAGATTTTCTGATCTTTCTTGGATAGCCATGTGTTGATCTTGTTTTTCATTTGAAACAGCTATTAGCATAAGAAAAACAGAGCTTAAAACACCAATGAAAAACCTACAACCTATGAAACCCTAATGACCTAGTGGGAAGACCCTTTTGACCTGGTTTTTTATTGAAACTTGGTTTGGGGACTTCAAGTGTAAAAGAAGATTTTTTGACAAATTGATGTATTGAAGATCCAAAATCAAATGTACTTGATTTATCTAAAGAGCCTACAGAGATAGTTTTGAGACCATCAATGCTTGAGGACCCTGGTAAACATGGGAATGAACAGGCTTTTTGGTAACCCTAAATGGAAAGTGGAGGGGTGAGGCAAAGGAAAAATAGAGTACTGAGGTTATAGGTGGGAAGATAGGATATAGATGAGTGGCATGAGCCTATGAGTGGTCTTTTAGGAATGGTAGGTTAACCATGGAATGTAAAAATAGTAGAATAGTGAAAATTTTGGTATAAGGATAATGAAGGCAGTGAGATTTCTAAAACTCACAATATTTAGGAATCTTGTTTTTAGAAATATAGAATTGATATTTAGTCATCTACAGATAGTAAAAATTACTGATGACTAAAATCATGTAAGTTTTTCCTTCAGACGAATCCATCCTAGTACATTTTACAAGCCCTAGGAAGGAGGAACTCGATGACGTCATGGTGACGATTTTCGATGTCATTTAGGTTTTATCGAGTTTGACAAAGGAAGAACTTGAAATTTTTTCATGTTTAGAGAGTTTGAAAAGAAGCGGAAAATAAAACTCCAATAGTCCCTTTTCATAGGTAGTCTCACAGATCCGAAAAGGTAGAAAACTGTGTATGAGAGAACCTCTTAGTTTCGATAGACTAAGGTATTCCTCTTTTGTAAATAATCTATCCCAGCCCGAAAAAGGGGTAAATGCATATTGGGTAGATATCGTTTTGCTGCCATTTAACGAGTTCAAAACAATAAGTGTCTTGACATTATTTTCAATTTTTGAGAGTCCGAAAAGAGCTAAAAGGTGACTCCGAGTGACTTTTTCGTGTTTTTACAGAGTCTAAAAAAGTATAAAATACAACTTGTTACTTCATCGTCGTCATGTCGAGGACCTGTTGCTGCACAAGAGATGCACGTAAAACCCATTTTTTCAAAAATAAAATAGCAAAATAATCTAAAAATATGATTTAAAACCTAATTAGGGTTTTGAAAAGTTATAAAATGCCAAAAATGATAAAAAATAAATTACTTTTCACTTTTACCTCTTGTGAGCAATTTGTTATCCTTTTTCACTGTGATTTTGTGGAGCAAACATCGGGCAATCTGGAAGGCCAATCATGAATCCGTTTGTTCTAGGTAAGAGCTCATGACTTCCCCTGCATTTTGATAGCATTTTCATTACCCGCATCCCCATTTTTGTAGATCTATGGGGGGATATTGTAAAAAATAGGGTAGGGCAGTTGACATGGGTATTGGGCACGAACTTGCGCCAACTGGCCTAAAAATCAAATGGGGGCGCGCCAACTGAGACGACCATCTTAGCTTGAAAATTTGAACAAGTAAGCCCAATTTAAATGTTTCAAAAGCATTGGATTTGGCTAATGACAACCATATGGATATTTTGCAGGTGCGAAAGGAAAAATGGTGATTGAATGGAAAGAACGAGAACACAGTGAAGAAGATGAGGAAGCCATGGGCAATAGGAGATGCATGGAGGCTCTCAGAGACTGCAGGCTCAAGAAATTATTTATGGAACCATGTCTTAGAGCTCAACTAGAGCCGTTTCAGTACTTGATCAATGTATGGGACATTGATCAGGAAAAAATCATTATTCACAACCAAGAACTTGTGATTGAGGTCTCAGATATTTACTTCATAAGCAGACTATCACGAAGAGGGGTAGTACCAATCATGACCGGTACCTGGCCCACAATGGAGAACATGAGTATGGTTATCGACAGGGTGTGCCCAGAGGCAAGGAAAGGGTCCAAAAGTGGAAAAGTGGATATCCAAACCATTCCGGATTTGGCACTAAAGGTAGTACTACACACCATCGCGCGAGTTGCTGGATTGTAGGCTCTACACGAGGCCGCAAAAACACAACTAATTCTTGCTATAAATTGCATGGCACCAACCCTCTACAACTGGGCAGAGGTGGTAAAAATCAACATGAAGCGCCAACTGACAAAATGCAAGAACACCAAGCTAAAGCAGTTCAACTATGGGTCCATATTGGTACCTTTCAACTTGGAACGGTAACCAATCTTCCAACGTCGGGAGGTAATAGTTTCGACACCACCAACCCAGGAGCCATGGATGGTTCATTGGGTGGCTTTGATGCCAAGGTCAGGGGGTGGTCAAAAGATGTCCTAGAGACCGAAGTTCTTTGAGTGGCTCCGTCGACAACTGATTGTTGTGGAGGAATGGCCCTACTCTAGCACGGATTTCACTGATGATGCCGACCTCCCACTCCCAGAAGGAGAGGACTGGGATGAAGTACTGGGTAAGACTCATTTTTTATTTTGATGAGTATTATGATTTTTTGTTATGCATGTTCTGACATTAATCCATGTAATTGTAGATGTTGGCCTAGAAAGACTTGCCAGCATGTCCTCGATAGCACGAAGGATTCCTCACGACTTTAATGTGGCCCCTTATGGTGAGGGAGACAAGGAGGAGGAAATCATACACAAGTTGGAGGGAATCTCTCGTGGGATCCTGGACTATGCGCAATTTGATGATGTTCCTCATGTGTACCAGAGACACACTGCAGGAGTCTCAAACCGTGTTCACCACTTATTGAGGCAGCTTGTACGGGTAGTGACGTGCTATCATGAGTGTCACACCAACTAGACACCTAGGTTTTCATTTCTGCATATTTTTTGAGAGACATGATATCTTAGGATGTAACCAAGACATAGATATTTTTTGAACTTATGATGCACATGGATGAAAAAACTCGACATATATATATATATATATATATATATATATATATATATATACATGTATTTACTGTATGCATCTTGTCATGTGATGATGATTTTTTACAAATTATGCAAATGTCTATCTAATACAATATTAACTATTGTATCAGTTAATGCATTCATTCATCTTGGAATATGTTGGTATGTAATGTAATCAAAATGTCTTTCCAATAAACGAACACGCAAATACAACCTGAAGATGTGAGGGTTTCTAACAAAATAATGCCCATTAAGTTGAAGAACAACAAGCTGTGAGTCTAGGTTTACAATCAATGGACGAATGTAGAGAGTAATGGCCTCGATTAATAGTTCAATAATAGCATTATATTCAGTGACATTGTTTGTGGTTCATCCTAGACAGATACCTTGAAGGTCTATCAACTCACTAATAGGATCATAAATCACCCAGGCTACGGAAGACAGGTTTCAGGTACTGTGGGAAGCACCATCCACAAAAACGACATAAGGGGTAGTAGACATTTACACAATAAGAAATGATCCAATAAGCAGGAAAACGCTCACAAAGTACACCAAGACAAAATGTACAAAAATGAAAAAAACACCTATGTACAAAGAAAAAATGCACGGATGACTCATGCATAATAATTTTTAACATACAACCCATTTCTGGGTTGATCCAGAGGATGACCTTCATGATCAATAAGCTCATAAGCCCAATTTTTCAAAATGCACTTAACAATGTAGGGCCCATGCCACATGGGTTGAAATTTCCCCGCCCCCAGCTTATAGTGAGCTTGGTCGTATAGGAGGACGAGGTATCCTTCTATAAAGGAACAAGGGGAAACCGACTAGTCAAAATGAACTTTGACCCGCTTTTTCTCTGCTTCAATGACAAGAGTAGCAAAGCAGCGAATTTCATTAAGCCTCTCTAAATATATAAGACGCTCCTCTTCTGGCTAAGTATTTGGCAGCAATTCAACAGTTAATTTGAGTGAAGGAATTTCACATTCAATTGGAAGGGTAGCTTCCAGACCATAGACAAGCTGAAATGGAGCGAATTTGGTTGCATACTTCACTGAGGTTCGGTAAGCCCAGAGAGCTGAAAACAACATGAGATGCTAGTTTGACTTGTGCATCCCAATCATACGTTGAAGCATAGTGACGAGAACTTTTTTCACGACTTCAACCTGGCCATTGGCCTGAGGGTAGTACGGCGTTGAGCTGTCGTGACGCAAACCCAACTTGGAAGTCAACTCCGCCACCATGTAATGTTGAAAATGGGAACCATGATTGGTAACAATGGCTTGAGGGACACCAAACCTAGAAATGACATGATTGAATAGAAACTGTGTAGTTGTCTTACCATCAGCCGTACGTGTAGGCATTTCTTTGGCCCATTTGGTGAAGTGGTCCATGGCTACAATGATATAAGTATGCCCCCCGCCCGAGTGAGGGTTACACGTCATAAAATCAATGCCCCACTTCGCAAAGGGACCAACGGTAATGATAGGGTGAAGATGGGAAGGTGGCGCGTGGATATTGCGCTGATAGATCTGGCAATCATGACACTTACAGGCAAGAAAGATGCAATATTTAAAGATGGTGCGCCAGAAAGACCTAGCAAGAAGAATTTTCTATGTAATTACATATCTAGACATGTGACCACCACAAGCACCATTGTGACAATAATTCAGGGCCTTTTCAGCCTCGTCGAGAGTCAAACACCGACGAGAATTGAATCAAATACAATGCGGTAGAGTTTATCTCCGACTATGCGATAGGGTTGCAATTGGTGACAGATGCGTCGACGAGCATCCTTCGTCAACTCAGATCAGAAGGTGGAAGTCTGAAGATATACTATGATATCATCGTACCAAGGAACAAGGGTGCTAATCAGAAAAAGTGTGTCATCTGGAATGCATTCCTCGGAACCAGACAAAGCAGAATCAGAAGGGAGAGAGTAGATCAAATCGGCAAAGACTAATGACTTATTCAACTTGGCGGTAGTGAACTCCAAATCGAACTCTTGGAGGATGATAATCCACTTCGAGTACTTGCCCCCCAGAAATTGACAAGTTGATATGTAGGTCATAGGATTGCAATCAAAAATCACATTCACTGTATGCAACAGAATATAGTGACAGAAACGTTGAAAAGCTTGAACAACAACCAACGCCAAATTTTCGACATGTGCATTTCACATCTTAGTATCGAGAAGTTTACGAGACAAATAGTAAATTACATGTTTGTCACTATCATCATTGTCTTGTACCAAAACCATGGAAATTGTGATAAACGCGGCGTCCAAATAGAGGGAGTAATCACAATGATAATTTGGAGGACACAACAAAGGAGCATTGACCAACAATGTCTTCAGTGCATCGAAGGACTTTTGGGCAACCTCATCCCATAGGAACGGGACACCTTGCTTTAGTAATCGTGTAAATCCTTTGGCCACTTTGGCATAGTTAGATATAAAATAGGGTAGGAAGTTAGATTTTCCCTGCAGAATATGTAGCTGATGTAAGGAGGAAGGAGAGGGAAGATGAACGATAGCTTCAAATTTGATTGGATTGAGACAAATTCCGTATTTGGAAATGATGAACCCTAGGAGTCTATTGGAGTCAACGCAGAAGATGCACTTATATGGATTCAACCAGTTGTTATAGTGTCGACAGCGAAGAAAAATCTGACGGAGATGATCAGCATGGTCTTTAAGCTTAGTCGAATGATCCAAAAGGTCATCCAGATAAGGCTAAAAAATGCGCTTGATATCATGGAAAGCATAGGAAATTTCTCGTTGAAATGTAGCCCCAACATTTTTAAGACCGAAAGGGAGCTTTTTAAGGCGAAATTACCCTAAGGACAATAAAGGCAGTCTTATGTTGATCGGCCAGAAGAATGTTAATCTGGTTGTAGCCAGGAAACCCATCCATAAGGGAAAAAATATCACTCCCAGCATAGTCATCAATGATTTGATTAATAAAAGGAGTAAGATAGTTATCCTTAGGGAAAGCACGATTAATGTCATGGTAATTAACCCAGACACGAATGGTACCCTGTTTCTTATCTATAGGAACAATATTAGAAACCCATTCTGTCAAGGGAATCATATAGATAAAACCAACTTTAAGAGGTTTTTCAACTTCTCCCTTAATAGCAGTTGCCTTTCTAGGGTGCACAGGATGAAGATGCTGGCAAACAAGCTTCGCGCCAAGGTAGGTATGAATCTCATGCACCACTATACTTGGATCGATGTCGGGCATCTCTTCATAATACCATGTGAAAATGTCATGAAACTCGCGGAAGAGACTAGTATAGACCTAAATCTCATTAGGAGAATAGGTCACCCTAATATGGATGTTCTCGACAACCCCCAGTTTAACAGATATGTTGATAAGCATCATTTGTGTGATGTTTCTCAAGTTACCTTCCGCAAAGACTTCGTGTGTTAGGATATACATTTGAAGTGGAGGAGAAGGAACTTGAGAACCAAACCTATCTAGACATGTAGACATGGCCCCAAGGCCAGACACGAATGAGGACCAATGATGACTATTGTCCCAAGGGGGGTCCTCAAGAGATATAGTTTCCATGATGGCTTCATAGGATGGAAATATCTCACTCAAGGGATCGGGCGATTCTAAATCACCGACCCAAGGGGATTGAGAATAAGTGTCAAGAGACATGCTCAAAGGAGCATGATCAAGAGGGGGAGGATCCGAAGCCGAAATAAGTTCATAATAATCAATCTCGATCGGACTTAACGACATCGAATTCCCAAATGAATCAATCTACTCGGGTGAAGGGATGACCCATGGATCAGAAGACCCGAAGATGATATTAACTTGAATAGTATTGGGTGGAGGAAGAGGAAAAATACCCATTAGGGCTGGATCTTTGAAGAGACCCGACCCTATGCTCTCGTAATGCATAGGAATTTGATCTACGTACGCAACGTTGCTCTCAAAAGATGAATAAGTGAAGAAAGACAACTGATCGATAGTAATAATCTTTCCTTCGTGCAAAAATATAAAAACACGAAAGAGAGTGGACAGAACGCACAACATAGTGTGAGTCCAACTGCGACCGAGGAGAAGATTGTAATTGAGCTTGGCATCAACTACTTCAACCTCGATGTTGATTGTTTTCCCTTCTAGAGTGATCAATAAACTAGCGAGAACACCAAGAGGTTTAGATTCCCTTCCATCAAATGCTTTTAGAGCATTTGGAGATGAATTGAAAGCTAGAAAACCGATGGATTTCCAACAGGAAGATGACATGATGCACGTAGATGCACCCTCATCCACGACTGCTCGATGGATATTCAATCCATTAATCCCGACTTGGATAATGAGTGCAAGCTAGTGAGGGAGACGTGGGACCAAATTCTCCAAGTCGAATGTGATATGGCTCGAATCAGCAGGATCAACCTCACTGATGGCAAATATCAAAGCCTTCCATTGACGTGGACAACTCTAAAGTACTTCTAATGCGAACATCGAAGACAACGCCTATGCCAAATCCTCAACAATACTGTAATTTTGAGTAGCACGGGCATTAGGATTGTAAGAAGACTTATGGAGTACACCTTTGGAAGGTGGTCGTACAATGGGCTCAGTACTGGGCCTTTCAATTTGAAGAGGGTCAGAAGCAGGCGGAGGAGGAGGACCATCAACAATCTCTTTCCCTGCTGCCTAACGCAGTTCAGTATAATAGTTCGACTGGGTAGCTTTAGAAACGGATGCAGAACCATTCATCATGAAAACCTGAGAGCGAAATGGGGCAGAGGACTAAGGTTGCTCTACCAACTGAGTCTGCTGTGACGGAAACGATTCTTTGAGAAAAACCAAAGTTCCTTTGGTGCCTTTGAGAAATCGACTCACTTCAGTCCTCGAGGATAGTCCTTGGTATAGTGCTCTTCATCACAAATCAAGCAAGGATACTTCGGTTTATGCTGTGAACCATCATCAACATGAGATTTATGAGAATCCTATTTCGGGGTATCGGCTTTGGCCTTACCTTTACCCTTCTTTTTACCCTTGGAAGTTTTATCTACTGGATTGGCCTGAACGACATTCACTTCTGTGGTTTTACCATAATTCGAGGTTGGCTGAGAAGCAGTATCATTGGAAGGATTAGATTTTTGCTTCCCCTGCTTCGGAGGAGAAGAATTCCGATAAGTCTGGGACACATAAACAATGATACTGTCGACGGATGGCGTCGCCAGTGCCTTGGAAGTTCTTTGTCTAGGAGCATCAGCAAAGAGTTCGTACAACATGCCGGACTAAGAGTACACAAGATCAAGGTACTGGGCATGAGCAATGGTTTGTTCCTCAGTGACGCATGCACCCATAGCGATGTCCTTGGCAATCGGAGCAACGAAGGAGGTAGTAAACCAATCAATTAGAAGCTGATCAGGAATATCAAACTTGATCAAGCGATTACGACACCTCCATTCATGAATATGATCTAGGATATGAGTAGCTCGATCTTGATTCAAGGATGTGAGGAGGTGCATCCTAGTTTCATATCAAATTGGAAAATGAAAGTGCATGATAAATGCCATGGTTAAAGAATTGAAGTCTTGGAATACACCACGAGAAAACTCGATGTACCACTTAGCAGCGACACCAGTAAGAGTCCGTTGGAAAAGACAGATTCGGATAGAATCATCAACCCAAGAGTTAGAGGAGCACCAAATATGGCATGTCATAACATGCACTTGGGGGTCTTCTCTAGACTTGCCCTCAAACTTGGGACAATTGCCAGGAATTTTGGTTGGAACTGGAGGCCAATACGAGTTATGAAGAATCACATCGTTTGTCAATTTTGACACATCAGACAGTTCCAACGTAGTGATAAAAGGAAATTGAGGATTAAAAGGCATTGCAGGTCATTGATAAAGACCAGTATTAACATTCCACCCAGGTTGAGAGAAATTCTGCCCCCATATGTTTTGTCCCGGATGATACTGTCCATAGGGGTTATAAGCCTAATAGTTCTGCCCATACATGGGTTGAGGACCAGGATATTGATTCTGAGCATACCACTACGGTCTTGCTAAGAAACATATGGATTTTGCTGCAACATTTAAGCATTGCCTTGAGGTGGATTATACACCATCTGGGATTGACCTTGAGCATAATAAGTGAAACCTTGGGGTGCACTATATACTACTTGAGATTGAACTTGAGGAGGGTAAGTAGCTCCTTGAGGTTGAGCAGGTTGTCCCTGCGGAGCAAGTTGAACTGAATGCTGAGGTTGCATAGACTGTCCCTATGGGGCAGGTTGGCCTGGGTACTGAGGTCGGGCAGGCTGTCCCTGCAGAGCAGGTTGGCCTAGATACTGAGGTCCACCGGGTTTCCCTTGTGGAAGAGGTTGGCCCGATGGTTGGGATGGGACAGGTTTTCCCTAAAAACCAGGTTGACCTAGTGCAGAACTGTAGGGTTTTCCTTGTTGTATAAGAGTTTGGCCTTGCTGAATGTAAGGTTGATGCTATTGCACAAAATGTTGTCCCTGTGATGGATATATTTGCCCCCCAAGAACATAATCTCCCTGTTGGAATTGAGTTTGACTAGAAGTACCGTAGGGTTGTCCTTGTTGGACCTAAGGTTGTCCCTATAAGGGTTGTCCTTGCAGACTGTAAGGTTGTCCTTGTGGACCTGAGGGTTGTACTTGTTGGTAAACGGTTTGATTGGGATAAATCGGAGGCAAATATATGGGATTACCGTATACATCATAATGATATGGAGGATTTTTAGAAGCTTGTGGCTGCTGAGAACCCTAAGGTGTGGAATTCTGCTACTGAGGATCCGAAGAGGGAGCATACCATTGCTGAATAACCAATAGATACTCATCGAATGTATAACCGCTAGGAATGGAAGTAGAAACCATATATGCAGTGCACGTAGGATGAATTTCCACAGCGCGAGGCTGTGATCCACTCATGGCAGGCCTAACTAGCATCGTAGAATTGATAAAGATAGACCTGTGAATAATAGAAGGTCTTGATGATGACGAGATCATGCTAACAACCAGTGCATATGGCCACAAAAACGGTGGGTCAGACCGGGAGAGATGTAACGTTGGTCGATGAGATGGGTGTTGAAGGAGATATCCTTGACCCATGAATAAGCGAGCTTCCTGTGGGAGTCAATGTACTAGACTGTGTCATGGATACAACACCAGAAATGATCTGACCCAAAGTACGATAATCGGGTGGAAGAGACACCGATTGTGGAGAAGGTTGACTGGAAACATACGATAAATCTTCTGGGAAGAGTTGATACTCTTCGGTAGAAACACGAAACTCTTCACTGGTAACAAGACTCGAAGAATCCATGTCTCATGAGGTTGTAAGATCGTCGAAAAGACGACAAGGACTGGAAAGTAAAGCAGCGGCTAATAGCAGTGATCCCTAGGTAAGAGGAGGGGATTATTCGTCGCTCCCAAAACTAGACCAAGCACCCTCAGGTTGTGAGTTGATATCAATTGACCCTTAAGGAGGAGACCGGGTAGTGAGAGGCAAGATACTCGAAAAGATAGAATGAAAAAACTCGACAGACCTAGTGGACTGAGGTGTTTCCGAGGAAACATCAGGAGGAAGATCACCACTAGGAGGCAATGAAGAGGATGATGAAACTGGTGGTTTCGCCACTATAACAATGTATCAAAACAAAAAGGAAACGATATAGCCTTTTCAGGGCTTCAAGTCCAAAACACTAAGGAACTACAAAAAACAAGCCGAAAATGTCTTTAACGGGCATGTGATCGTAGGCGGTTAATTTTATGACATTGAGCAGAAACTTTGATGTTTCATGTTTTAAGAGTTGAGGAACGAGGCAAAAGATGACTCTAACTCCTAGTCACTTTAAGATTGAACGAGCATGAAAAGGAAACGTGATTGATGATCTTTTCAACTTTTAGAGAGTCATGAAAAGACCAAAATGACTATAAGGTAATCTAAACAAGAGAGTGTACCAAGTTTAGTGACGCCATATACACCTTGGTGATCAAATGAAAGAGAAATGACCAAGGACTTGACGTATGTGTAGGTAATGTCCCCAAATCTTGTGTTTTGTGTATCACGGTTGTTGTGCCTAAATCTACCTTGGGTACAGAAAAGGCGAGGATTTAGGGTAACATCAAACCACGCTTAAAGTACGGTAGCTAGCCCTACCGGAAACCGGGGAAGGTTCTCTCCGAGTCAATCTCAGCAAAAATAATCGATGGGGCTTGAGATGACTTGAAATAAAAGCTGATTTTAGGCTAGGTATATAAGTAAAGGAGTTTGATTTTGATTTTGGGGGTTTTGTTGGAAACAAAGGGAAAGGCAGTTTTGGGTTCGGGGATGAGGCCTAGTTTTTGCAGAGTTCTGAATGGGGCAAGGAAGGAAATTGTTTTGATGCTTTGGATTGAATGAATGGATAGTTCAGACCGGTGAGGAGCTGAAGAGGGCAAGAGGCTTTCAAGAATCCTCTTCAAATAGATGAAAACATGGAAAATTAAACAAAACTGAAGGCAGAGCAAAGCAATCTAATGAATTCCACCTTTATAACTCATTTGTTTAATTTAAGAAGAAAGGAGAAGAGAAATGATACACATAAACATCAATGAACTTAAAATCACATAGAGAAACACACCATCAAAACACAGAGCCACATGGATCCCAAAGAGTGCTGCAAACCCTGGTCTATTCCTTTGCCAAAATTGCAGAGATGAAATGTACAATGAAGTGCCAAGCAATCCCAAGTGTCCAACCTTGAAAATGACTGAAGAAATACATGATATAGACAAGCCTAACTCATTCCCATGCCTCTAGGGGTCGAGCTCATCATCCTAGGAGTTTTTTCAACCATATCTAAACTAAGAACTGGAAAATAGGCAATGAAACAACTTGCCTCTATATGATAGGAAACTGATTCATTCACTTACATTTCACTTTTTGGTGAATGAATCTACTAAGATGAGTAAAAATGTGCCAAAATTACATCAATATCATGAAATTATATCAAGTTACATCAAGATTTACATGAAAAAGTCAAACTAGCCAAAACTAGGCGAAAATCTGAGTTGCTGAGTGAAAAATAGGCAAAATTTCCCAATGCGCCGCGCCTGAAATCTCTATGCGTAGCACAACTTTGAGGCTGATTTTGAGGGCCTTCCCGAAGTCAAAATTGAGTTAAGGATATCTTGTTGGAAATCCTTGCCTGTCTACTTTCCAACCCAAGTGGAATTTCTGAATTTGGTTGCCATTTTCCCCTCCAAAAATCCAATCTCCCAACACTGCTTCTTGTGTGTGCAAAAAGTGGCAGAAAGGTCATTTTTGAGGTGTTTTTGACCCTTTAGGCAACCCAAAACTTGTCAAAATCCTTAGGTAATGGGTAGGCATGCATAAATTTTGATGAAAAATCTAGAAATGCAAATTTTTCCTCCAAAGGAGCTGCCAATTATAAGCGCGCGCCAAGTGGCGCTACGCGTCGGGCAGGAAAATCTGTGTTTAGGCCAAAAAATTCAAAATTGGCAATTTTTTCCCCAAATTTCTTGAAATTTGGGCTGAATTTCCACCATTAGGCACTATGTTGGGCCAAAGAAGCTTCGACCAAAATTTGGAGTCTATCATGCCTTTTGCGACGCTTTAGTGACCTCCTTAGCCTTGCTTTCAGGATCTTGATCCTCGCTTTGCAAACATGATTTCGTGCCCAATAATGGTTCTTCATGTGCCTGAGCATGTTATTTTCCTTGTTTAACTTCTCCAACAGCTTCTCAAGATGAATGCTGACCCTCTCAAGCAAGGTCTCTCTATCAGCCTCAATCTCCCGCTCAATGGGTGTCATCTCAGTTTGGCTTCTTCGGGCAGCTTGCCGGTTCTCACGGATGTTTTGAAACTCCATGATTGTTTGCTGATCCTCCAACTATTTTTTCCACTACTCCAGGTAGTTTATGATCCATTGGGCTCTCTGCAACTTGACGGTCAAGGTGTCAATCTCCGCCTTCTACTCCTGAATAGTCTCTCTCAACTTTGAGCTTGGAGAGCTCAAATCCTCATCAATCAATATGAAATCAGTATCCTGGCCTCCTGAAGGGCCCTCATCCTACATAGGCCTCTTACCTCTGTCTTCTATCTATACCTGTGCTGTTGATGATGGCAACGAGACCCCTTCCACCCCGGGTGGAGATAGTACTCGCCGGGCTACTACAAATAATACTCTGGTGCCTCTCTGATAAGTAACAAAGACTGGCACACTGATAGGCTCTATCTCGTGACCTTCAGGCTGATGTGAAAGTTCACCTGTATCATGAAAAACCTCTGGAGGAACCTCAGGAGCTATGAAGAAGTCATGGGAAATGAAATCCTCCCATGAAATACCCTGCAATCCAAGCTGATGTACAACCACGATCTTGATGAGTGCATAGTGATAAATACTGTTGTACTGCTGCTCGGGAGTTTTCCTCTGCACAAGAGTGGTCATTCTCTCGATGTTCCGGCACATGAAATAAGGTATGTTCATCATCCTCACTCTGGTGAAATGCATCAATAACCTAATGTGGTAGGCATAGAGGCGTGAAAACCGACCCTCACAACTGAAATATCTAATAACGAGTTTCATCAGAGGCGCATAGGATTCCTTTAGGAACCGGAATGGGAACACCGTGCTGAGTTGCCTCACAAAGCTAGGCCTGATGTATGGTTCATAATGCACTCTTTCCACCTGTTGTCTTTTGTTCCACTGTTCACCCACATTCGGTATTCCGGTTGCTTGAGAAATAGTTTCCGGTGTCAAAGTGAAATTTACACCAGCAAGAGTTACCTGACCATCATGTAAATGCAATACAAACAAACGAGCCAACTCCTGATGATGATGAATCCTAGCAATCATCTCACAATATTGATAGCATGACTGCTCTCGAAAACATGCCATGGCAAGTGGGCAAGCCTGCAATTGAGTCAATGAGGTGGGCTCTTCTCTCACATGTTTGCCACCTTTACTAGGCCTTCTCGGTGCATGTAGCTCAGTGGTAGAATCAATATCTCTGTCATATGATGTGTCAGTGTCTGTCTCCATGGTGTTTCAAGGTCTATGTTTGGCTTGTATGAGATGAAAATGAGAATTTGGTGTTTTGTTTTAATTTCCAAATGTGTGTCAAAGGGGAGGGACTATAGGAGATATAGGACAGTGGGAACAATGGGGTTTAATCAAATGATAACTTTCCCTTTGAAAAATTGACAAACTTAGGGACAAGGGACAGCCACTGAATTTTTGGGATTCTTGGGGTTTGGGAACTTTTATAAGTGAAATGGGAAAGGGAGAGTGATAGGAAAGGAAAGGACTTAGGGATAGGGATAATGGGAATGAGTGACTTGGGATATAAGGGAATAGGGGAGGACTGTAATGATAATATCAACAGTGAGAGGGAGGAATAACCAAGAGGGGAAAGAAGTATTTGGCACCAAAATTACTTTTAAAACACCAATTTTAAAACCCTAAGGGAAAAATTTTTAACAAGGCGATAGGGTTTATGGTTTTGACATTCAAACTCTCATATTCCCTCTTTCAAACAACACCAAACACTAATTTATGGCAATTTCAAGATGACTTGAACTTACTTGGAGCAGAGGAGACAATTTCGTTTTGAAATTTGAAAGAGATGGCAACAAATTGTTTTTCGGGCCAATGCGCCGCGTGCACAACCCAGTGCGCCGCGCTCTCTGTCTGCGCCGCGACCGTTCTAATTTGCATGGAGGTGAGCGGCCCTATGCACCACGTTTGGCTTATGCACCGCGCCCAACGCCCAATGCGCCGCGACACTAAACTTCACCACAGTTTCGGCTTTCACACACTATTTCGCCCTCCACAATTTTTCTTTGGCTCTTTGATGCCTTTAGCGTGAAAATGAAGTTTGGCATTTGGAAAGATCTTATATATATCAAAAAAATTGATTTTTCATTTGGCAAACCCACTTTCTAATGTTTGAACTTTGACACTTTTCAAATGAACTCTGTTTTTGTTTCCTTTGATTTTTGAGCTGAATGATGAATTTCTTTTCTGTCTTTGCAGGGATAGCTGGCATGGGATCTTGGCAAAGGTGACCAGGGCTACGCCTAAAGAACTTTACAACTGAAAAAAACTTTGAAAATTACATTGCATTTATTACAAAAGGATAAAATAGACAATTTTTCTTCAAAACAGAGTTTTGAAGAAAAGTCATTATCAAGCATTATGACGATGAAATTTTTGCGATGAAAACTTATTTCGAACCTCCCTCATGTGCCTGCTAACATTATTAGCCATTCTGAAGACTAAATTAACGAAACCCTAGACCTAATGAGACTAAAACCCTAAAATGACTCTTTGTTGACCAAGAGACCAAACATGACTGTAAATGATTGTGAATGATTTCGATGAACAGACACGGACCAGCAAGTACATGACATGAGGGATATGAGTGACAAGACCCTTACGTCAGATGATGCATGCTCCTAATGGAATGCAGCTGATTGAACTGAATGAGACACCTAAAATGAAATGAAACAAGAAAAAATTGATCTCTGACGGAGGGATGAAGATACCGACTCTAACATTGGCTCCAATGGGGATGGTAGCTCCTTGGAGGTGCCAAGAACTACAAATTTCTGGGAGATTAGGCAATGCCTTCGTCCATTGGGCTATGGAGTCCATAACTTCGAAAAATGAACACAAGACTCTTGACTCAATTTATTGACTGAAACTTGACTCAAACCGACTCAATTTTGAAACCAAAATGACTGAAAAACCTGACTCGACAAACTAAAACCCAAGCTCAAATCAACCTTCAGAGTTATAGCCTTCACCTCGGGCCCCAAACTGAAGAAAATATCACAACACACACTTGCAATGAAACTGAAATAAATGGTATGTACAGTGACAATGTAAACAGCAGAAAACATTTCAGAAATGATACCGCTTGAGCAGCCGACCATTGACCGGCCCTCCTGGACAATCTTCCCCGTTCATCTCTTTCAAAAGAAAAGCATTCTCACCCTGGTATGCAGCAATTTTAAAGGGTCCTTTCCAGAGATTTTAGAACTTACCGTGCTTACCCTTTTCCTCGTTTCTTGCATCCCATTTCAACACCACTTCTTCCAATTGAAATTTGTCCGCCTTGGCTTTTCTGTCATATATTTTCTTAATTCTCTCTTGCAGCTTGAATGTGTTTTGGAAAACTTATTCTCTCCTCTGCTGCAAATGGATCATTTGATTTATTCTTCTTTGCATATGATCATCTTCACTGCCAGCTTCCTGTAGGAGTTTGACCACTGGAACTGCGAGAGAGGTAGGAAACACCATTTCAACTCCATATACTAACTCAAAAGGGGACATACCAATGGATTTCTTGTGACTCACTCGATCTGCCCAAAGTGCATTAACCAACTTCTTATGCCAACTTTTCTTGTTTATTTCCAGCAATTTTTTTATGATGTTGACCAAAGATTTGTTCGAAGACTCCGCCAATCCATTGCCTTGCGGATGATAAGCGGTTGAGTGTCCCAAAATGATATGATACTTATCACAGAACTCAATCATTCTTTTTGATTTGAAAGCTGCTGAGTTATCAGTGATTAACTTATTCGGGCAACCAAAACGAGACAAAATATTATTCTCAAGGAATGAAATTATTACCAAATTTGTAGCTTGCCTAGTGGGAATTGCTTCAATCCATTTCATGAAATAATCTGTCGTTGTGAGGATCCACCTATGCTGAGCTGAAGAAGCGAGATGGATCTCGCCAATGAAATCCAAACCCCATTGCTGAAAAGGAGCACTTACCTCAATGGGCTTAAGCGGCAAAGGCTGCAATTTCTGCCTCCCTTCAAAAATCTGACATTCATGACAGCTTTTGACAGTCTTATACACATCAGCAAAAAGTGTCAGCCAATAATATCCTGCTCCCATAATCTTGTTTGCCATTGTTTTCCAAAAAATGTGACCCCCGCAATCTCCTTTATGAAAATCCTCCATAACCTGCTTTGATTCTTCTTCAACCAAACAATTCAGTAAAACACCACCGGGATCTTTCCAATAGAGTGAATTATTCAAAATACAAACTTAGCAGCCTTCAATTTCAGAGTTCTACTTTTGTTTCTAGCCATGTCGGGCGGTGGTGACAAATTTTGAAGCACATATACAATATCTGAATACCAAGGAGAAAGAACGAAGATTTCTGATACCTGAACTGATGAACTTTCCTCATTTTCCTCAAACATAGCAGTAATGAGATTAATGTCCAAGGCATGCAAATTCGACTCAGCCATTAGCTTAGCCATCCCTTGTCCTTTGATAAGATTTGTAGGCTTTATCTCCACATCATACTCCAACAAGGAAACAATCAATTTGCCCTGTCTCCCTTCTGGATCTGTTTGCACTAAAACATCCATTACAGCAGCGTTAGGAACATAAGCAAGAATATGAGAATGCAGAATATATACCCAAAAATATTTCAATGCTTTCAATAAAGAAAGAGCTTTCTTTTCAATGATGTTATACTTTAAGGCTGCATCTCTTATGGTTAGGTTGAAAAAAGAAATTGGTTTTTCATGCTCATCTCTCTTCTGCATCAATACTGCTGCCATAGTATGCTCCGAAGCAAGCAAATGAAAACAAAATAAAATCCCTATATATCCAAAGACCAAACCAGAAATTTAATAAAGAGCCAACTTCACTAAATTGAAAGACTTTACAGGCTCCTCAGTCCACTTCACTATGCTATCTTTCTTAAGCATGTTTGTAATCTCTCTCAGATGTTCATCAAGATTAGGCACAAAGCGGTGTAAGAAATTCATCTTACCATTGAAGGATTGAATCTCCTTCTCAAATTTTTCAACAACTAACTCAAAGAAACGAGTTTTAGCTTTAGGAGGAAACTTCGAAGATCTTAAAAATTGAAGCACGGAAATGAAAAATACTTCATCAATTTCAATATCCACTAGCTGATCTCTAACTTCTTTTAAAACTTCACAAAGAGTAGGTTCTGCCACATACCCTACCATTTTATTTTAGTGCATGAATGGATCAGTGAGCACTGGAATCTCTGGATTGAGTTGGAGTCACCAGGCGGATGTTTCAGCCTTCATACGTGTCTCACTTCTGTCCACCATCAGCATCAAATCTAACTTGATACATGTACTGGGGCAATTTTGCAATTTGGAAGTCGATGTTACGTTTACAACCAGACCGGAGATTATCCAAGCAACAGTTTTTTATCTACTTTTCAATGCAAAGAAAAGAGCATTTTGAAGGCTACCCGGCATAACTTTAGGCTCCATATATAGCTTATAAAAACAAATAACACACACAAATTTGGAGCCTATCATGCCTCGCCGCGCTCGCGCTTGAAATCTCTATGCGTAGTACAAGTTTGAGGGTAATTTTGAGGGCCTTCCCGAAGTCCAAATTGAGTGTAGGATAGCTCATTGGAAAGCCCTACCTGTCTAATTTCCATCCCAAATGGAATTTCTGGATTTGGTTTCCATTTTCCCCTCCAAAAATCAAATCTCCCAACACTGCTTCCCGTGTGTGCAAAAAGTGGCAGAAAGGCCATTTTTACGGTGTTTTTGATCCTTTAGGCAACCCAGAAATTTATGAAATCCTTAGGTAATCCATATGAATGCATAAATTTTGATGAAAAATCTAGAAATGCAAAGTTTTCCTCCAGAAGAGCTACCAATTATAAGCGCGCGCCAAGTGGCGCTACGCGTCGGGCAGGAAAATCTGTGTTTAGGCCCAAAAATTCAAAATTGACAAAAATTTTCCCAAATTTCTTTAAATTTGGGCTGAATGTCCACCATCAAGCACTATTTTGGGCCAAAGAAGCTTCGGCCAAATTTTGGAGTCTATCATGCCTTTTACGACGCTTTAGTGCCCTCCTTAGCCTTGCCTTCAGGATCTTGATCCTTGCTTTGCAAACATGATTTCGTGCCCAATAGTGGTTCTTCATGTGCCTGAACATGTTATTTTCCTTGTTCGCCTTCTCCAACAACTTCTCAAGATGAATATTGACCCTCTCAAGCCAAGTCTCTATCAGCCTCAATCTCACGCTCAATGGGTGTCATCTCGTCTTGGCTTCTTCGGGCAGCTTGCCAGTTTTCACGAATGTTTTGCAACTCCATGATTGTTTGCTGGTCTTCTAACTATTTGTTTCACTACTCTAGGTATTTTATGATCCATTGGGCTCTCTGCAACTTGTCGGTCAAGGTGTCAATCTCCGCCTTCTGCTCCTGAATGATCTCTCTCAACTTTGAGTCAGAGAGCCAAAACGTCACCAAAATGAAATCGCATCTCGCCTTTTAAAATGAAGGGCCCTCATCCCGCATAGGCCTCTCTTTACCTCTGCCCCGTACCTATACCTATGTTGCCGATGACTCGCAACGAGACCCCTTCACCCCGGGGAGATAAGATTCTCATGGGTTGTTGCAAATAATACTCTCGTGCCTCTCTGATAAGTAACAAACACTAGCACACTGATAGGCTCTGTCTCGTGACCTTCAGGCTCATGTGAAGGTTCACCTGGCTCATGAACAACCTCCGGAGGAACCTGAGGTGCTGTGAAGAAATCACAGAAAATGAAATCCTCCCATGAAATGCCCTGCAATCCAAGCTGATGTACCCCCACGATCTTGATGAGTGCATAGTGATAAATACTTTTGTACTGTTGCTCGGGAGTTTTCTTCTGCATAAGCATGGTCATCCTCTCGATATTTCGGCACATGAAATAAGGTATGTTCATCATCCTCACTCTTTTGAAATGCATCAATAACTTGATGTGGTATGCATAGAGGCATGAGAACCGGCCCTCACAACTGAAGTATCTGATAATGAGTTTCATCAAAGGCGCATAGGATTCTTTTAGGAACCGGAATGGAAACACCCTGTTGAGCTGTCTCACATAGCTAGGCCTGATATATGGTTCATAATGCACTCTGTCCACCTGTTGTCTTTTGTTCCAATGTTCACCCACATTCGGCATTCCAGTTGCTTGAGATATGGTTTCCGGTGTCAAAGTGAAATTTACAACAGCAAGAGTTACCTGACCATCATGCAAATGTAATACAAACAAACGAGCCAACTCCTAATGATGATGAATCATAGAAATCATCTCACAATACTGATAGCATGACTGCTCTCGAAAACATGACATGGCAAGTCGGGAAGCCTGCAATTGAGTCAATGAGGTGGGCTCTTCTCTCACATGTTTTCCACCTTTACGAGGCCTTCTCGGTGCATGAAGCTCAGTGGTAGAATCACTATCTCTGTCATAGGATGTATCAGTGTCTGTCTCCATGATGTTTCAAGGTCTATGTTTGGCTTGTATGAGAGGAAAATGAGAAGTTGGAGCTTTGTTTTAGTTTCCAAATGTGTGTCAAAGGGGAGGGAATGTAGGAGATATAGGGCAATGGGAACAATGGGGTTTAATCAAATGATAACTTGTCCTTTGAAAATTTGAAAAACTTAGGGACAAGGGACAGCTACTGTATTTTTTGGATTCTTGGGGTTTGGGAATTTTTATAAGTGATATGGGAAAGTGAAAAATGATGGGAAATGAAATGATTTATGGATAGGGATAATGGGAATGAGATGATATGAGTGGTTTGGGATATAAGGGAATAGGGGATTAACTGTGATGATAGGATTACAGTGAGGGAAGGAATAAACAAAGTGGGTAAATGGAGTATTTGGCACCACAATTATTTTCGAAACTTCAATTTCAAAACCCTGAGGAGAAATTTTTAACAAGGTGATAGGGTTTATGGTTTTGACATTCAAACTCTCATATTCCCTCTTTCAAACAACACAAAACACTAATTTATGGAAATTTCAAGATTACTTGAACTTACTTGGAATAGAGGAGACTGTTTCGTTTTGAAATTTGAAAGAGATGGCAACAAATTTTGTTTTTCGGGCCAATGCGCCATGCGCACAACCCAGTGTTCCGTGCTCTCTGTGCGCGTCGTGACCGTTGTGATTTTCACGGTGAAAAACGGTCCTATGCATCGCGACTGTTGTGTGCGCCGTGCAGGTTTCCCAGTGCATTGCGGTGGTAAACTCACCAACAGTTCGGCCTTCCAAACACTTGTTTTTCTCTTCCACGACTTAACTCAGCTCAATGTTATCTCTTGGCATGTAAATGAGTTGTTGAAACACAAAAATATCTTATATATGATAGACTTTGATTTTTGATTTGAAAAAACCCACTTTATAAAGTCTGAATTTTGACACTTTTTGAATAAACTCTGTTTTTGTTTGCTTTTTTATTTTTGAGCTAAATGATGAATCTCTTGTCTGTCTTTACAGGGATAGCTAGCATGGGGTCTTAGAAAAGGTGACTAGGGTTGCACCTGAAGAACTTTACAACTGAAAAAACTTTGAAAATTACATTTCATTTATTACAAAAGGATAAAATAGACAATTTTTCTTCAAAACAGAGTTTTGAAGAAAAATCATTATCAAGCATAGTGATGATGAAATTTTTGTAATGAAAACCTATTTCGGACCTCCCTCATGTGCCTGCTGACATTATTAACCATTTTGAAGACTAAATTAATGAAACCCTAGACTTAATGAGACTGAAACCCTGAAATGACTCTTTACTAACCGGGAGACCAAAAATGATTGTAAATGATTTTGATGAACAAACACGGACTAGTAGGTACACTAAATGAGGGATATGAGAGAAAATACCCTTCCTTCAGATGATCCATGCTCCTAATGGAATGCAGCTGACTGAACTGAATGAGACACCTAAAATGAAATGCAACAAGAGAAATTTGATCTTCCGGACGCAGGGATGAAGATTACCGACTCTAACAACTAATAAGAAAAGTGTATCAAGCTTCCTATGGATAAATGATTGCAACCTATGAGGGTCTCCCTTTATATACATGACGGTACGGGGAGCACAAGTCTGTAATAGCGATGTCTAAAGCCAGATGGAAAACAAAAACTACTAGGTTTAAAGACGTCGAAACATGTCACTAGCCTAGACCTCTAAAATATGTGCGTTAGGTTTCAATGCTTCCTTAGGTTGATTGAATTAATTTTAAGGTTGATCTTGAATTAAAGTTGTGATTTCAAGGCCTTACAGAATGTGATCTCGAAATCCTAAATGCACACTTCATGCAAAAGAACATTATTTCCATTCAATGAATGCTAGCTAAGAGAAGGATAGGGATATGTGACAAAGTAGCAATCAATTGAAACATCAAAAGAATGTATCTAATGCATCTAATCCAACCAAATGAGAAAAAGAAAACTATTTCCTAGTTTGCTAAGAGCTAGTAATGCAAAAGAACATTTTCATTTTCAATTTAAGAGAAAGAATGCAATTTTTTTTTCTTTTAGATGAATGAAGTAGACAATGCACTACTACACTAAAAAGCAAAACAAATACCAGTTTTTGAGCACTACGAATGTAACAATCTAAACAAAGATATCAATGCAATATAAACATAAAATGCACTCAAAAGAAGGATGTAATCTCCCAAGCAAACAAAGGGCTTTCGAAACGATCCAATGAGAAATGTAATCTATGCTTGAAGTGATGAATGGAGAGTCAAACGAAAACAAAAGTGATCATCCGACAAACCAAAGGCACGAAGAATCAAGAGAAAGAATAACACAATTAGTTAGTGACTCGAAATGACATAGATCAAAGTGACTCGAACTTAACTGATATGGCTCAGTGAGGAGAAGGCCGAATAAACAACATAAGGCACCTAGAAACCCTAGGGCTACAAACTCCACTGATAATATGATAGACAAAAAACTGAGAAGACCGAGACTACAAAGTCAAAACAATCTCAATAGACCAATTGCAAGGTAAAAAACCAATCCAGAGCCAAGAAATACTGACCAAAACTCAGAAAAGAGGTCAAATCAAATCCTAGAGGATTCAGTGTGACTGTTTAGCTACAATCCGTGCTAAACAGGGGTTGGCGCACCTGTGACAAAAGAAACATGCTCCAATCAATGCGATTGTTCAAATAAAAGTAGCGCCGAGCTAGAATACCATGGGAAAAAAAATAAAAACACTGAGCAAAGGTCAGAATTGACACTCTAGAACTTAACAGGATGGTTGAAAACAATCAGACAAGGCAAGAAAAAGAGAAAAATGATGAAATGACCAAAGCCGACTCAACAAGCCAAACTCTCGATAAAAAACGAGATGAAAAACACACATTGATATCCCTAGTGGAGTCGCCAAATTGTTGTGTAGGTAAATCCCCTCTACAGACAGAGCCAATCCCTCTAGCCCTAGGGTGGGTCTAGAAACAATAGGACATGCTAATGTGTTGATTCCTAGTTAATGAATGAAACTGAGTCGGGATAGATGTCCTACCTTTGATCCAACGCAGTTGTTGTAGATGTGGCAACAACTTCCTGATATTCGTCCTGACACGTCGTGGTCCTTCGACAATGGTACTCAGCTGCCTACACAAGGATCAGAGAACAATATCAACATACGAAACAATATTTACATTCATCACTATCTAATTGTTCAAGGAGAATTAAAGATATTGCGTAAGATCAATCACATCAACACAAGACGAGAACCAAAACATTAGTCATGTATTAATTAAGATAAATAAAGAGATTACAACCAAATGAGCCTTAACATCACAACCTCCTTCAGCGGGTCTAGTAAAAACGTGTCTTGAGCATTCGTCGGGGAATTGGACGTGGCGAGGAAATCAGCCTAGAATCTCTCTCGACAAATGGTCTATCTTGCTCTATCTCACACCAGCTATATCATATTGTTTCGGCTATTCTCCAAAGTGTTCAAATAGCAACATCTATGTGAGAGAGATGCATTTATAGCATAGGAGGAGGAGGTTGGGATCCCTCAAATGGTGGAAGGGAGGCCTTATCCTTTGGGAGGTTTCCCAAAAGTAGGGAACAAGAAGCCAAACAAAGATGTTCGATGTTATTCATTCGAACAACCCATGCTGACTCTGCTCACGAAGTGGTTTCAATGGAAACTTCCCTGCTATATTTACAAAACTTTCCAAAAATAGCTTGTCGCGGGTAGTCCACTGAGACAAAGCACCAATGGGCATGGGGCCCAGTGCTAACTTCTCTTATTGTTGCGTGGCCATAATTTCCTACCAGTGCCAACCCAAATCATGTGTTTTTGTTGGTCTGTTCCAGGAATAGTTAGTAGAGGAAATATTCTCCTCATGACAAGGGATGCAATGGCAGTTTTTGCAAGGCATGACACTACATATAAGTCACATAAATGGTCCTAAAATGTGCGGGATGGGGATTACAGGGATGATGACAAAATGTTGTGTAACAATAATATTTTGGCTGACTCACTTTCTATTTCAACAAGCTCATTCAAGATTCCAATACCTATGAATATGAAATATGAAGTGGAAGTGAGGTTTAGACCTAGTATTCCCTATAATGTCAAGCATTGGAAAGTTTTTGAAGATGATCAGGAGATTAGAAGATTCATTGGAGTTGTTGAAGAGTGGCTTGAGGTAAAAAAAAGGTAGTCTTGAACCTTAGGATAAGTTAAATATGTAAAATTGAAAAATTTCTTATACCAACTTGAATGATTTAAGGAGACCTTTTTGTTTTGATGAGTGAAATGTATGACCATGACAAGTAATGTTTCAAAATTTTATGAGTGATAACAGTGGCTCCACTAGGGATGGTGTGCCCCTGTGGTACACTAAAGAACTTGTAGTTCTAGTGCCATCTATCTTTTAGAAATAAAACTCTGAAATTTTCCAAGCCTTCTTCAAACTCTTATGGCCTTCACCTTGGGCTCAAGCTTGATGATTACTGTTGAAAAACCAAATTTGTACCTATTGAAAAGATGCTCAGTCTACTTTGAGCTTATTCTCACACACTCCTACCTACCCTAACAGCTGCAATCTTCATGTTTTATTCAAGAAACATGAAGCCTCCAATAAAGCCAGTCAATGAGCTGATTTGATACTTGAACCCCTTGACTGCACTTGAACCAAAAGTAAAATAGATACTGAAATGACCAAGGCAATATAAAATGAGTCTGATTTTCACAATGAAAATATAATCGGAAATTTGGACTGTAGAACTCTTCCATGTAGTCAGCTATAGGATCATATAAGAAATAGTCTGTTTGATAATTCTCAAGACATTCTGAAGTTTTAGACAATTCATATATGCTTTCTTTGACAACATAAGATTTCAGTTGTGTGCTATCAAAATAATTTTGAAACTGATTTTCAAGAACAAGGTATTCTTCCTCAATCTCAAAAGAGAAAGGTAGCAGCACCCTCTCCTTGTGTTTTGGCATGAAAATCTTTTGAAAATACTGATCTTGATCATGAAGACTGTAGGATTGAATTTGGTCTTCTAAAACTTAAATGTCTTTCTCAATGTTCTTAACAACTTCATCCAAAAATTGAATCTTATCTTTTGACTTGCACTCAAATGACTTTAAATAAGAAGACAAGGACAAAGAGAAATTTTCATCCACTTCCTCATTAGTGTGATCATCATTCCATTGTTTAAAACCTTGAATGGAAGGAGAGTCTGCCACCAACTCTATTCTTTCCATACATGTTTCCAAAAAATAAGCCAAAAATCTGCAAATGAATTAATAGATCTGATAGGAAGGATTTCAATCCATTGTTTACATTTCCCTTGAAATGAATCATAGAACAATATGATGAAAATATCTTCATGTCCGACTCTAATAAGCTCAGTAAAGTCATGGAAATATAATATATACTTCAAGGTAAAACTCAAATCTTCTCCATTAAATTTTGGACCATTCCTTAAAAAATATGCATCCTTGGGAAAAGGATTTGGGAAACCATAAATTCTTGAAAAATATACACATGTATACCTTGAAACAAGAATGGCAGCATCTGAGTTCTTCATAAGTCTAGTGGAATCACCAGGAATCTATGAAATTTTGAATTCTCCAACAATGGAGTCGCCAAGGTAGTTGCAGCCTCAAACAAATTCTGAACTCCTGCTACCTCCAAGAGTTTAGCTTCACTATTTGCACAAAAATTCGGGAAATATGTCTTCAAACTCCTAATAGATGCACCAAAATTTTATCACAAAATTGAGTCCTATTAGGCTGCTTCAATGGTCAACTTGGAGTAACTCTTTCAAACCACTTCTAACTGAAGCTTACCCTCTTTAGTCTGAGAGGGCTCTCTCAAGGGGTTTATGATATTTGATAATGATAGTACTAGATGGCTAACTCTATTTTAAAAGTAACTTGTTTTTTTATGTATGCATGTTGAAAGAATGCAAGCTTGCTACCATTGGGCTTATGGAGTCAACAATCAGTCGTTTCAGTGGCAAGGTTTCTTAACATGGAAGCTGAGGTAGATAGGGGTCTTTAATAGAGGAAAATCACACATAAAACATAGAGCAACACAATCATTTCATCACTAAAGGAAGTCAGAGCATAAACATATGAATTATGAGTAATAGAGATGAAATATATTGCAAGTGGTAAACATAAAGATATAGATCATAAAGACATTAAAAACCCCATGAGAATCTGAGGTCTGTCAAGAATAAAGTCACTATGTATTACTGATATAAGTCAAATACATGAAGCAGCAGTTTGGTGCAAAAAATCTCCAACCCCTTCACTACTTCGATGCTTTGTATTTAAACAGAAATTCTTACCACAAAGATGATCTGCCTAGTGGCTAGATTCATCGAATTCTCCTATGACACATCACATAACTTAAAAACATGACTTCTAACAAGAAACTGACAGATACACCTTAAAGAAGACATATCCTAGTAGGATTCTAACTCGTATTTATTACATAATCTACCTTATCTTGCGAAATAGTTACATGACAGTTTCCAAATAAGTATCACATGCTCGAAATAGCTATGACATAGTTCATCACCACTTTACACATTTATGACTCTCCTAAACATGTGGAACAAAATCCTATTTTTCAGGAATACATATTCCTTATCTTTAATGAGAGCTTTAGCTAAATACCTGTCTCCATAACACTTTATTCAAGTCAGAAATATTTTATTTTAAGGTCCCTTGACCTGTTGAAGGAGTCCAACTGTCCAGAACTGCCATTAATATTCTCCAAAACCATCCAAAATAACTCACTATGAAAATAGGAAAGTTTCGTAGCAAGCTTTGGTAGCATTGAAAAATGACTTCTGCACCCAATAAGTTTGCTCCTTTTCTATTCCATGGTGTCAATCAAGTAATGACACATAAAAACCATCAATCTTCCTCTTTGAAAACTGCAAAAAATGACTTTAGAGGCAAAAAGGCTGCTATAGGTTTTTTCATAGAGTTTTCCTGGCTTTAAGCCTAGGAAACGCTACGAAACTGTGTAAAAGTGAAAAAATTTCACATTTCAAAACTGTCTTCAAAAACTAATCTTCTGCTGCAAAATTTAGGTTCTCTGCATGTTATGGACCTCATCAAACTAATGAGGAACACGATAACCATCACCTTACATATTTAAAACATCTTTGCATATTTTTCCTCTTTTTTTTGAACATTAGGTCTTAGAACAGAGCTTATATCTCAGAATATATGATGTATTTTGCAAAAATGGAGGAGATTTTATTCAATAAGAATTTTATAAAGAAAACACTCTCTTGTTTTTTTGAAAACCATCTCCAGCTGTCCAGAATTGCTATTTGAAAAACATGTATAAAAAAGGAAAACTTTGTTTTCTGAAAATAGGGCCCAAAGACATCCCTGTATCTCCCAATTGATAGCACCTATGAGAAAATTGAAAGATTTTATTTTTCTTTTTTTTGTGCTTGAAAATAAACTCTCTCAGTATTTTCAGATTCATCTCTGTTCATCCATAATCATCTCTTTAAACTTACTACTCAAACAGTCCAAAAACACAACAATTTCCTTATTAGCTCCAGCAGAAATTTAAACAACTTGAACCGATGAATGCTTCAACAAAGCTAGGGTCCTCCACGAATAGCTTAAGGTACATGGGCTTCTATATTATCCATAGAGCATCCTTTGTATGCTTTCTTGTGCATGACCAGATTCTCCTTTTATAACCAAGCTGCCCTCTTAAAAAGGTGACACTTGTAAAGACAAATTGGACAGCAAGCTGCTTGGTGTGGTGAGACAACTCTCAAACATTGACAGTGAGATGTTTCACATGCAAGAACGAATGTTGAGTGACAAATAGCAGCTTAGGATAACGTTTTATGTTTTAAATGATAGCTCATGCTTTAATCATGACACATACATGCCAGAAAGGGTAATGATGATTTCAAACATGGCTATGTACCTTTGAATTAACCATAAGAGACTTGAATGACCTCCACCCTAACTCCTCCAATCATGGAATGAAATTTCATATCAAATTTGACAAGCCAGGTAAGAAAAAATAATTTCATAGTGTATTTAGTTCAACCTTTGACAGTTTCACTACGAAACTATTAGGTAGTTTTGTAGCGAAAACTGTTGTTTTGCAGTATAAACCACTACGAAAAGTTGTAAAAGTGGCTTAAGTGCCCTTTTTCAAATTTAAACTCTTGGGAAATGAAAAATATCAGAAAATGATGACTGATGGGACAATTACATGACCTAAATGGAGGTGGCTTGAGATAAAATAGAGGTAGTCTTGAACCTTAGGATACGTTAAATATGTAAAAATTGAAAATTTTCATATACCAACTTGAATGATTTAAGGAGACCTATTCCTTTTGATGAGTGAACTGTATGACCATTTCAAGTAACATTTCAAAATTTTATGAGTGATAACACTATCCTAAACATTGATCAAGATGAATATTTCATGAAGGATGATGTTGATTTGTAAGACACTAAAAATCTGCAAAAATAGATTGTTGATCAGCCTATCATTCAACTACCTACCAATCACATTCCCAAGGGGTTAATCCCACTTGAGAAGATATTTTATCATAATGATGTCTCAATCAAACCACATTTGGCTAAAACAAAAGTAGAATCAAAAGGTTTCAATTTGGGCACAGAAAAAGAACAAGGTATGTGAAGTTGTCAAAAGATTTATCAGAAGAAATAAAGTTTGAATACCACAAGCGGTTTTGTGAATTTGCTAATGTTTTTTCTTGGATATATGAAGATATTAAGACATATGATACAACTATCATTGAGCATAGAATACCATTGAAATATGGTACTAAGCCTTTCCGAAAGAAATTAAGGAAAATCAAGACACTACTATTACCAACGATGGAGAAGGAAGTTAAGAAACTTTTGGATGCTAAAATCATCATTCCATTGAGATACTCAGATTGGGTTGCTAATATAGTTTCAGTAAGGAAGAAGAGTGGTGTAGTCAGACCATGTGTAGATTTTAGAAATCTTAACAAATTATCCAAGAAAGATAACTATCCATTGCCAAAGATGGAGCATATTCTTCAAAAGGTAACTGGTTCAAACAAAATTTCCATGTTAGATGGGTTCTCTGGGTACAATCAAGTTTCATCTTGGCCAAAAGACACAAAGAAGACAACATTCACAACTCCTTGGGGAACATTCATGTATGCAAATATGTCATTTGGGCTTATGAATGCTGGAGCTACTTTTCAGTGTGTTGTGGACTCTGCATTCATTGAAGAAAAGGAAAAATTCTTGGTCATGATATAGATGACATTACTGTTTATTCAGCTTCAGATCAAGAACACCTTCAACATTTGAGACAAGTATTTTTTAAATGTAGAAAATATTGTATATCATTAAATCCAAAGAAGTTTCATTTTTCTCTCAAAGAAGGTAAGATATTGGGTCACATAGTTTCTAAAGATGGAGTGAAAATTGTTCCTAAGAGAGTCATTGTGATTCAAGATTTAACACTTCCAAGATCCAAGAAATAGGTTCAATATTTCCTGGTTAAGTTCAATTTTTAAATAAGGTTCATTCCAAATTTTGTTGAAGTGGTGAAGAATATTGTAATATTCCCAAATTTTCGCATGATATTTGGAATATTAGAGTTCTTAATTTTCTTAATGAATTAAGTAAATAAAAGGGTGGAGGGACCCATAATCCTCAAGATGAATAAAATATCAACTTTTATGTTTGAATGTGGATTAATTAAGCATAGATATACATAATGGAGTAGTGGAGCAGCTACTAATGTGAATGGAGTGGAGATCATGTCTCATTAATGAGATAGATCATTAAGGTTGAAGCAGTCAACTAAGATCATGGAGGGCATCTAATGCAAGATCATAGGGAATTCATGATGAATTTGTTATCACAAAATCAAACCTTATAGGCTATCAATCAAATAAATCTTGTGTAACTATTTCAAACCAACCTTTTGATTTAGGCTTACCCTCCTCAACCTGAGAGGGCTCTCTTAAGGGTTAATGATTTTTGATAGAAATATAGATGGCTAACTCTATGTGGGGTAATAAGCAGATAAATGATAGAGATTGGTTGTAAATCACATTAGCAAGTGCACATTGGGCTTATGGAGTAAAAATATCTTCATTAAAACAAAACAATCTACTCAGCATGAAAGTCAAGGCATGTCAGATTTCTAGTCGTGAGAAACACATATGAAACTGTAAAACACACAGTCAGTTTGTCTATGAAGGAAGTCAGAGCATCAATGATGAATTATGAGTAACATAAGAAAACACCACTGCAATAGGATATTAAAAATATTCCATTAGAACAAGAACACACTAGAACTCTTTATGAATCTTGAGTTGGCTAAGTAGAAAACTCTGTATTAAGCTGAAAACCAGTCACTTACAATAAACACAGTCTTTATGCTAAAAAATGTCCAACCTTTAGCATTTTGATTTATTCATATTTATAGATCATTTACAACATAGGATAACCTTATCCTGAGCTAGATACATTGAATTCCTACTTTTTGACACCTCGCCTAACCATGTGACATGGTATTTATTACAAAATGACAGCTGCAAACCTAATGAACAATCTTATTACAAATAGTACTCAAACTCCTTAAATCTACTCATAACAACCTTATGTAAACTATATTACATCATTTTCCAACTTTATTTCCATAATATTGAATCCAGATGATAAACTCCAACACTTTATGACCTTAATGTTGATCTCTTGCAAACTAGGAAATTGTCCCCTGTTTTCTAGGCTTAGGATTCTTTGTGTTCTTAAGACACTCTGGCCACTATGAACCCATGACTTTGAGGTTATTTTCTATTAGGAACTGAAATAACATATGCCAAAATATTCCTTAAGTGCGATCTGTACAAAATCACCATAAAACTGTCCAAAATAGTAGAAACAGACCTGCGCTACGAAAACAACACAATTTTGTAGCGCTTTTTGTAGCGCAGTCTTTTAACCCATTGGCCTTAAAAATTTTGTTTTCTTTCCTCCAGGGTTATCTTCATATTCACTTAACACAAATTCCCTAGCAATTTTAGGTCATAATACACATATTTTCCCTCCAAAAATTTATGAGAAAGGGTGAAAAAAGCTGCTATAGCAGTTTCATAGCGCTTTTAACCCTTTTTGCACTGTTTGTGCTACGAAACTACTGAGTGAGCAGTTTTGTCTAGATTTATTCAAAATTTTAACCCAAAAATGTACCAAAACTTCAGAATACCACTGGTTTAATAAAAAAAAACATTCATATGAACTAAAAACCCAAATTTCATAAGATTTATTCTTCATTTTCCCTTTGATTTAGCCTTTGACTTTTTAATAATTTGTTATTCTGCACCTTTGTTTTTTAGTTCATCCCGAGTTAGTTTCAGATATAGCTCCAAATCCTCCACTTGGTCTCTTAGTCTTCTATTACTGGCTCTTAAGTGAGTATTGATCACTCTAACAAATTTTGCTTCCTTGATGGCTGGAACTATTCATGTAAAAAATTGTTCTGCACTGCTTCGAATCTCAGACCTAGAACCAGATTGGCCTTCCCATACTTCCTTCATTCTTTTTAACTCTGATTTCTCAAAACTATGATTTCAGCCTCTTCCTCATCATAGAAATCTCTTGATTTTCTAACCTCAATTTCTCCTCAAGATGTTGACACTCTATCACCTCTTCTTTTTCCTTCATTTTTCTGCTAGCTGCATGCTCCATTGTGGTGATGAGAGGTAAACCACCTCTTCAGGGTCTTTAACTATTTAAATAGTTTCTTGGACCTCCTTACTGCCTTCCTTGAGCTTCTTAGCATGCCTAGTTAAAGTTTTCCTTGCTTGAAAGATAAAGGCTGCATTTTCACCCTCAAATTTAAGTTTCTTTGCCGACTTAACCCTTTTCTGTTTGTGTTCATCTACTCCAATGAAATCAACTTGCATAATGGGTGATTCCTCTATATCAATTGCATGAAGGATGTCATCTAAATTTCTTTTTATCACTAGGCTATCCTCTGTACCTGAAATAATTGTTTTTCCCTTTGATGCCACTACTTGGCTTCTTGTCACTCTCTTGATTTCCTACTTGTTGGCCACTTGTCTTTGTTTAGCCTCTTTGACACCTTTTGACCTCTGTTTTGTAGGTGATGGAGTTGCTGCAACAAGAACTTGTGTCTTCTTTGTCTTTTTCTCAACTTGTTTCCTTGGTTTCAACTTCACAAACCTCTTTGATTTGGCAACCACAAGCTGACTAGACTCTGCTACTGGTGGTGAAGGAGTCCCTTTAGTTTTAGGGTTTCTAGTTCAAATCCATTCATAAACAAAAAGGAAGACCAATCCCTGCGTATTTTCTGAAGCTCATTCAAAACCAATAATTTTATCAAACCATGGTGAAACAAAGATGTTTCACAACCATCAGATTTGACTTATATTTTATCAGACATTTTGGGAAGGCTCCTATGCAAGTAAAAGGGAAAATATAGTGATATCATACCTGTGAAATGTAGAAGTAGCTTGAAATGATAAGCATAAACTTTATGGTACCTTCCTTCACATGTAAAGTATCTTTGAATGTTGAATATCAGCTTGGCATAAGTGTCTTTGATACAACTTCTAGGTATTGCATTGTTCAGGTTCATATCAGCATACTCAGGTTTCATGAATTCCTGGCATGGTTCCATGTCAAACTTAAAACCTTTAAACCAAGTCTCTTGCCCCCTTGGTATTTCTGTCACAAAAGAAATAATCTCAGGTGTGACTGGCACGTTTAACATCCCAACTTTGGTAGTTGTTCCACTGAAGTTTAATGCAAATTCTTTAGACACCTGCATGTGGCAACCCTACAGCTTTTCACAAAACCGGAGACAACCTGCTTTGCTAAAAGCCTCCATCATTTTTTGATCTTCAATTATAGCCTTCACATTTTTAGGCTCATATCTTAAGCAATGTCCCCCTCTATGGACCTTCTTCTCCTCTGCCATTCTTCTTAGAAACACTTGTCAGTTTCTCTTGAATTTGTAAAAAAACCTCACTTGATTAGGATATGAAACAACCTTTCTTGATTATGGAACAACCTTGCTTGAGAATATGGAAGATATCCTTTGTATAGAACACCCACAGGCTTAGCTTAACTTCTTCAGAGCTTAGACACTCGTATGGAAGCAAATGAAAACGAGAATGACCAAATTAGGCAAGATTTTGAATTTAAGGTGTCATCTCATAACTGAATGATGCTTCACTCATTTCCTATCATGAAAATGATGACTATGAGATAGGTAAGTACATTGAATCTGATCTCTAACTGACTCACCATACCCCTATCCTATCATTCCCCAATGGATTCTGACAAATTTTGGCTTAATTGACAAGACGGTTAAGAAACCGCGCTTTTGTAGCGCCCACAATGTATCTTTCGTAGTTTGAGCTACGAAAGTATTAGCGCTTTCGTAGCGCAAATCCTCTTTTTTGAACTAGCAGTGCTACGAAATGGAGGATTATTGGATAATTGTATAAATTTAACCCAAAACCTTATGAAATGATCCCTAAATGAAAAATGTGAGTATTTGATCATGGAATGGACCTCTAAAGACTTTATTTGAATTCAATGGTGACCTTTAAAATTATAAAAACTGTTAACCTACCCTTAACCAAAACCTAAAATGACTTTCAAACCCATTTTTAGACCATGATAAAAAACAGAGTTGACACAATGATGTTTTGAAATTTTTTTGGGTGGTAACAGAAGTGATGGAGGAAGTAGTGCATTTAATGCACACATGATGGAGAGGCTGTACATTGTATGTAGACATGATGGAGGACTTGGAGAGACAACGCAGTCAAACATGGAGGATTATGTCCACATTCAAATCGTAGTTTAGAAGTGGGCCAAGGCATGGAAAGGCTCTAAACTATATAAAGGAGATGAAGGTAACAATGGAGGAATGCTTTTGATTATTAATGTAAAGGTCTGTTTAGATCTAGAATTTTCATTTGACATTCCATGCTTTCTTTGGCTATTTAGATAAGATTGAAAGTGTTGTTTAGCACTGGGTATTCCTGGTCAGGAATCCCACCTCTTTCATTGAGTAGCTCTTGTAAGAGGGTTGTACTTCATTCATCATCAGGCATTGGTGCCACACACATTTCCATTCTCTACAGGAGATCTTGAAAAATAGAGTCCCATGCATGATTCAGGATATGCATGAGGAAGAGGAGGAAGATTCCAATGCTGGTACATTGATAGAAGAGCATTCATCACTCTTACCAGTAGTTGGAGACACCATTGTCTCGATTGGAGGAACTCTTGTGTTCTTGCAAGAGGTTACCACACATAATTTGTTCCAAGGTATGCATGCACTTTCATCACATATTGTTTCAGTAGATCTTATTGAAACTTATGGGAACATACCATCAGGGCTAATGCATAACCAAGGGTTAGAAAAAAATGCTGATTTGAATTAGCAACATATCACAGCGCAGAGGACCCCTAATATGATCAAGGAGGAGATGAAGAGCTATCTCAATTCATCATTGTTGAGCTACATTCAACCCTTTTATTTGAAGTGCATATTTTCAGAATATGGGATGATCACGATCCTATGTACAATGGCTGGGATGAGCATGATCCTATCCATGCAGATCTACAACATTGTCACTTAGTAACAGTGATAATGAAGGGGCCCCATTATTCTTGGAGCATTCTCAAGGTAGCTTCAATCATGAAGAAATGGAGGTGAAGATGATAGATGGTAGACATCTTGAGATGAGGAATATTTTCTCCTTTCTAGATGACACTTTATCAATGAGCATCTCACAACTCAAAGAGAAACTTCTACCTGCAGCAGATCCAGAACCTCACTGGTTTTGGAGGGCCATTGATGAGAAGAAGGTCTCATTAAGAGATATGATTGGAGGTGCACTTCAACATTTCATGGAGTGAAAAAATTTTCATCAGTTTAAGGTGGATGGTACTCTACAAAGGGAGGATACCATGTTTATGCAGGTCATCATTCATCATCCACATTGGGATGAGTGGGTGAGAATGATAGGCAAGGGGTTGCAAGACCACTTTCAGATATATGACATGGTCCAACAAGAAGCTTGGTTACATTGGTTTCTCTTGGATGAGTTTCGTTACTACCCAAAGGCTCCTAATTCTTTGATCCATTCCTTGAAAAACACTCATGTAATAAAGAAGGAGGCATGGTTGCACTGGCTTCTCTTGGGTGAGTATGGTTACCACCCAATAGCTCATATTTTTCTGATTCATGCCTTGTGTCTTAATGATAGAATGAAAAAAAGGAAGCCATGTTCAATTTTGTTTTCCCTAAGAGAGTTTGGCCATCACATGACATCTCCTATGTCTATGTGTTTTGTATTGGGTAAAACTTGGCATGATACTCTCATGATGTGTATTAATGGTGTTTTCTTGTATTGGTTTGATGTGACATTCACCATGTCTATCAGTATGTTTTTACTCCATGATGAACATGAAGAGGAGAGAAATCAACAAGACCTCTTGTTTCTTTGGTTGCTTTTGGGGGAGTTTGGCTTGTCCATCTTGCATGAGGGAGATGGAGGATGGCAACAAAGGGCCCTACTCTGGTGGTTGCTATTAGGAGAATATGGTTTTACATATTTGTCTACCCATATATCTCTATTTATTATTTTTCATAATGTTGGAATGATGCTTGGATCCAACAAGACCAGCAGGGCTAAGGATGAGGGCATGACAATGCCCAGTTTACTTCATGAAATATGGGATGGAGAATGTTTTGTGAGAGGGAAATTTTCCTTTGTGGAAAGAGCCACCTTATTTTATGCATATCATGTATTGATGATGATGTTGGAAATCATATGGTTGTCACTTGTTACTTCATGGAGAAAGGAGGGCATCTAACTATACAATTGGAGGTCATTTTATGCATTCTTGAGAGACAACTTTGGAACCAAACATGCGTAACACATTGCAGAAAATGGAAGAGGCCTTCCTTATGTGATCTAGATTTATGCAGGAATGCAATATAATACACATGTAACCATAAATAAAAATATGCAGTGGAAATAACACTTCATTTCATTAATATTAAAGAACTGAAATTTACTTATAGACATAATAGAAATAAACTAGCTAGGGCATTGGTAGCTTATCTCTAAGAAGAGATGTGGCAACTACAGGCCTCTTAACTGAGTTCAAATGAGTCTTGAGGGCCTATTTATTATTTAGAAACAATTTAAAACCCTAAACATCCAAAACCCTAACCCTAGGAGATGAAGCGCCAAAACTATGGGCCCCATTTGGGTAAATTGGTGTTTCAACTTCCCGAGGACGTAACTTTGGCATACGATCTCCATTTAACATGCACCATACTTCGTCAAAAATATATATTCTAGCACTGCATCATTTAGGGGCTACATTGATAATTTTTTCTCTCAGTTTTCCCAAAAAACGTCGTTTAGGGCCTCAAAACGGCTCCGAAATTTCAGGACTCGAAAAACTGCCAAAAATAGTAAGTTGTGCCAAAACTGAAAAACTAAAAGAGACAATGGTGGGGCCCCAAGTGGAATAGGTGGGTGGCCACCAATATCCACCTGGATCATTCCTCCCCCCTTAGGAATCAATGGTCCCCATTACATTGAGTTCCTCCATGAGATGAGGAAACTTCTGCTGAACTTGGTCCCTGGTGAACCACTTGCCTTGGTGGAGGAGTTGGCCAGATTTGACAACCCGATACAGTTGGATATTTTGTTGGAAATTTTTCTTCATTTGAATGTCCATGATACAATCTGTGGTGGCTTGTTCCATGTAGTCTGGATTTAACTCTGTTGTTGTGAGTTTTTCCGCAATGTCAGAGGTGTCTAGTAGATGTGGGAAGTAGGGACGAAAGCGGTCCGCATTGAATACTGGGTGCAGACCAAGGAATGGTGGAATAATGAGCTCAAAGGAATTGTTCCCTACAGCCTTGCTGATGGTGTACGACCCATATCAGAGCACGTGAAGCTTGTGGTGGAGTCCAATGAGGCACTCCTTCTACAAATTTAAACACACTTTGTCGCCTGCCTGGAAGTTGTGTGGTACCCGATGTTGGTCATGTCGTTGCTTGTACTTAGCATTGGCTCTATCCAATATGTCATGAACTTTTTGGTGGATGTGCTGAATGCACTCGATGAATTTTTTCACTTTGTCAGCTTCAAAATAGACATGAGCTGAATCAGCCTGAGTAGCTGCAAATGTAATTGCTACTTCAATGGGACATAATGGTTGGAATCCCAAGCTCGCTTGAAAGAGGATATGTCCGATTGATCTGTGTAGAGCCCGGTTATAAATTTTTTGTACATAGGGGAGGCTCTCATCCGATGTGCGTGGATGCTTTGAATTGTACATGGGCAGAATGTGTACAATCATCCCACTGACGACCTCTGTCTGGCCATCAATTTGGGGATGGAAAGTTGTGGACTTGGTGAGCTTGGTGTCCAACATTGAACAGAGGCTGGACCAAAACGTGCCGAGGAACCTTCTATCATGATTTGATATGATAGACTCTGGGACACCAAAGTGCACCCACACTCGTTCAAAGAAGAGTTTAGTAGTGGCTTCTATTGTGATATTCTTCTTGCAAGCCACCATAATGGCCATCTTCGAGAATCTGTAGACGAACATGAAAACATAGTTGTTTCCATGCTTAGTAGAAGGAAGGCTTGACATGTAATCCATGGAGATGGATTCCCAAGGTCAACTACGGGTAGGTAGCGGAGTATAAGGGCCTTGCTTCTTGATGGTCGATTTGGAAAAGGCGCAAGCAGTGCAGGATCTAATGTACTTCCCAACATCCTGTCGAAGGTTCGGCCAATAGAAATACTTATGCAGCACTGCCACTGTGTTCTCGACCCCGAAATTCCCAGCGACTCGACTATAGTATGCTTCCCATATCATCTTTGCACACTCTCTTGAAGGAACACAAAGGTGTCCCAAGTGACATAACAATGCATCTTGGAGGTGAAAATTTGGAACTTGCGTACCCCCCTAGAGTGCCTTATATGTGTGGCCAAATTTTGGATTGCTCTTGTAAAGAAGCAGCCAATCAGAAGTCTCGTGCCCGCAAGAGTTGAGAACGGTAGTTAGTGCCATGATTGGTGGTCAGCTAAGGCAGTCTGCAACATTATTGGTGCTACCCTTCTTGTACTTGATGTTCAAATGAAACTGTTGCAGATATGTGGACCACTTCTGATGGCGATCATTCTGCAAATTCCCTTGTGTCTATATAAACTACAGGGGTCGGCGGTTTGTGTGGATGATTTTTTCCTTCCCCAAAATGTAATGCTTCTATTGTCAGCAAGTCTGCACAATGGAATACATTTCTTTGTCATAAGTGGGATAGTTGCGAATTCTATAGGACAATGTCTCACTATGATATGCCACTATATGCCCCTGTTGAGTAAGAACTGCCCCAATAGCATAGTCAGAGGCATCTGTCTCGATCTCAAATGGTTGTTGCAAGTATGGTAATCTGAGCACTGGGGCAGAATAGAGGCGATGTTTCAATTCTATGTACGCCTTTTTTTGATATTCTGACCAAAAGAATTTTTCTCTCGCTCATCCCTTGGTAACTTGACTCAAGGGCCAAGTGATATGAGAGAATCCCAACATGAACCTGCGGTAAAAATTAGTAAGACCCATAAAGCTATGAAGCTCTGTTAGAGTGGTTGGGGCTAGCCAATCTCGAATGAATTGGATCTTGGTTGGATCCACATACACCCCACTTTCATCAATAATGTATCCCAGATATTGAACTTGGGTCATGCCAAAAGTGCACTTCTCCAAATTGGCACACAATTTGTGTTGCCGTAGTGTTTGGAGGGCTTGTCGGATGTGTTGGATGTGCTCTTCCTAACTCTGGCTGAATATCACAATGCCATCCAAGTACACCACTACAAATGAGTTGGTGAATGGCCTCAAGATGTCATCCATCAGCCTCATGAAGGTTGCGGGAGCATTCGTCAACCCGAAAGGCATGACAAACCATTTGAAAAGGCCCTCCTTGGCTTTGAATGTAGTCTTTCACACATCGGAGGGTTCGATGGGTAACTTGTGATACCCAGACTTCAAGTCGATCTTGTTGAAATATTTCGCCCCTTTTAGTTGGTCTAGAAGGTCATCAATCCGTGGAATCGAGTACCTATTCCAGACAATGATCTTGTTCAGCACTCGATAGTCAATACAGAGTCTGCAAGTCCCATCCTTCTTCTGTACTATCACGATCGGACTCCCACAGGGCGATGAACTTGGTTGGATGTGACCTTTCTACAGAAGCTCCTAAATCTACCTCTTGATTTCATCGTTCTCCAGAACAGAGCGCTGATAGATTGGTCTATTGGCTAGTGGCGCACCTAGGGTCAGATCAATGGGGTGCTTGACCTGACAGTGTAGAGGCACCCCTATGGGTGAGGTGAAAATGTACCCGTACACCTCCACAACCTTTTCCATTTGTTATTGTCGTGTAGAGGAGCCATGTCTGGAGGTCGTGGCCATAGTCTTCTTCTTGCCATGGGGGTGGATCATCAAAAAAACAAATTTCCTTGTTTTCGAAATGAGCTTACTGCATTGTTTTGCAGTAACCAAAGAGATAGTGGTAGGCGATGGTACCTATGGTATCCTGTATATCTTATTTCCCAAGGTAACAATAACAGTGTGAGGCTGTGACTCATACACAGCATGTCCCTTCCACAAGTATGGTTGGCCTAATAATACATCAAAAACATCAAGAGGATCAATGTCACATAATACCTCATCCGTGAAGGGCTTGTTGCTATAGGGAAGGTGGCACTATTCGCTGACACAGAGATCTCGTCCTTGGTGAAGCCACCTGATGGTGTATGGCTGTGGATGCGCTTGGTTGGCAAGCCCACCCGCTTCACGACATATGCTGAAATGAGGTTCTTCTGGCTACCATTTTCGATAATGAACTGTAGCGGGGAACCCTTTACCCACATCTGGGAGTGGAAGAGATGTTCCGCCTCCTCTGGATCTTCCGGTTCCTCCTTCTGGATATTCGGAGTGGCAATAGTGGCATTGGGCTCTACATCAATAATATGTTTCCCTTTTTCATTCCCCTTGTCAGGTTTTGATTCAAATTTGGAGCATGCATCTAATTCAGAAGCCCTCATCTTGGCCACGAGCGACTGCTTGGCTCGACACTCGTGTTGTGAGTGGAGGTCTTATGGAACTCACACCACTTTCTTGTGTCCTTCTTTGGCTCCACGGTGTTGTTCTTTGCTTATGGCTTTGGCAGGTTGTCTTGGGCCTCCATTTCTTGGCTTTGTCCTTTGTTCTGCGGTTTTGGGGCACCTTTCCCTTGTTTTTTATTTGCAGATCCAAAGTCTCGCTTCTTCTGCTTGAATTTATGCTCAATCTTGGCAACATATCGGTATGCCATACCAAGCGAGGAGATGTTGAGGAACTCCATTTCCTCCTGAATGTATATGTGAAAACAACTGCAATAATTTAGCACCAAATGTTTCTCAAATATTTGATACCCAACTTTGTGCGCAAGGTATGGAACAGATTCGTCAGCTCATGCACATCTTGATCCCTTTGTTGCCGCAGCATGGCCCATTGTATGTACTTGTCCTAATATATCCCCACGGGATAGTATTGTTCCTTAATGGCATCTTGGAAATAATTCCAAGTGGGTACGACTGAGAATATAGAGGGTTTTGTCTCATCCTTTTTCTCACAGTAGGTTTCCCATGAGTCCTTGACATGTGGGGTAGCTTTGAGGAGTGAAAAAATAATCTTCTCCTAGTTGGAAAAGTCATGAACTGAGAAATATCTTCTAATAGATTCAACCATCTATCTACGATATCTGCATCTATTTGACCCTGAAATATGGGAATGTAAAAGTTTACTTGTACCTTAAAGGGAGTCGCGCCTCCAGAGTGGCTGTTGGATGCAGATTCGCAGCCGATGGGCAGTCATTGAAGGATCTGGGAAAAGTTATCCATCATCGCGTTCCTTTGTTTTTTGAGGGCCTCCTTGAGAAATATTTTGATATGATCTCTTGCTCCCTCATATTTCTTTTCATCCCCCATGGGCGGTCGTCGGGGTTTGCGACGCTGATCTTTCAAAGGTTCAACTAGATTGAGCCCTAACTCTTTATACCTTGACCTTGTTGGGGACATGCAAATAAGGATCGAGAAAAAATCAGACCGCTCTGATACCACTGATCCATATTTATGCAGGAATTCAACAAAATACACATGTAACCATAAATACAAATATGCAACAGAAATAACACTTCATTTCATTAATATCAAAGAACTAAAATTTTCTTATAGACAATAGAAATAAACTAGCTAGGGCGCTCGTAGCTTATCTCTAAGAAGAGATGTGGCAGCTAAAGGCCTCTAAACTGAGTTAAAATGAGGATCAAGGGCCTATTTATTATTTATAAACAACGGAAAACCCTAAACATCCAAAACCCTAACCCTAGGAGATGAAGCGCCAAAACTATGGGCCTCATTTGGGTAAATTGGTGTTTCAACTTCTCGGGGACGTAACATTGGCATATGGTCTCCGTTTGACGTGCACCATACCTCGTTAGAAATATATATCCGAGGAACACAACTTTTGATGCAAGAAATATAGTTGATGTTGCTCTCAGTTTTCCCAAAAAACGTCGTTTAGGGCCTCAAAATGGCTCTGGAAGTTCAGAACCCAAAAAAGCTGCCAAAAATAGTAAGTTGTGCCAAAAATGAAAGAGACAATGGTGGGGCCCCAAGTGGAATAGGTGGGTGGCCACCAATATCCACCTGTATCATTATGTGGATGCCATTTGGAGGGAATAGATGGCTTGTGCATCTACTTTTGCAGTTTCTTGAGGACAAGCAACATTTTTGCCGGGGAGGACTATAATATTCTCAAATTTTCACATGATATTTGGAATATTAGAGTTCTTAATTTTCTGAATGAATTAAGTAAATAAAAGGGTGGAGGGACCCATAATCCTCAAGATGAATAAAAGATCCACTTTTATGTGTGTATGTGGATTAATTAAGCATAGATCTACATAATGGAGTAGTGGAGCAGCTACTAATGTGAATGGATTAGAGATCATGTCTCATTAATGAGATAGATCATAAAGATTGAAGTAGTCAACTGAGATCATGGAGGGCATATAATGCAAGATCATAGAGCATTCATGATGAAGTGATGGAGGAAGTAGTGCATTTAATGCACACATGATGGATAGGGTGTACATTGTATGTAGACATGATGGAGGACTTGGAGGGACAACGCAGTCAAACATGGAGGATTATGTCCACATGCACAACGCAATTTGGAAGTGGGCCAAGGCATGGGAAGGCTCATAAAATATATAAAGGAGACGAATGCAAAAATGGAGGCATGCTTTTGATTATTCATGCAAAGGCCTATTTAGATTTGGAATTGTCATTTGACATTCCATGCTTTCTTTGGATGTTTAGCTAAGATTGCAAGTGTTGTTTAGCACTGGGTGTTCGTGGTCAGGAATCCCACCTTTTTCATTGAGTAGCTATTGGAAGAGGGTTTTACTTCATTCATCATTAGGCATTGGTGCCACACATATTTCCATTCTCTAAAGAACACCTACCTTTAGGAATTACGCAATTTCTAAAGATCGGTTTGGGAGGAGGAGGTTGTCTTCAGTATTTCAGCTGGAGAACCGGTGAAGGATTATTCATATCACCTTGGGCTGGAAGATAAAAGTTCCCACAGATTCATTTCAGATCTAGCATCAGGCCAAACTTTATTGACCTCCTATCAACATCAGTCTCATCAAGGATTGCACAATCCATCATTGCAAATCCAAAGGAGGGAGGAAATTACTAGTATTTCAACTAGTAATCCTGTGAGGGATCATCCCCTCACCTTGCCATCATCATTTCCATAAGCTTGGATTTTATTGCAACATATTTTAGTAGGCATATATCCTCTCCCTCTTGTACAACGAAGTTTCTGTAGCAGCTACATATTCAGTTGCTGCAACTTGAAGGAGGAAGAAGAGGAGACACAATCTCAAGCTTTTAGCTTGTAGATCTGAAGGAGCGATCAACCCTCAAAGCTTAGATCTAGTTGTATAAAATATTGCAGCCCTCTTGGATCAGATCTAGCTTCATATCTGCATAACCCAACAGTGAAAGGATCAAACCCTAGGAGGGTGATTTTCCAAAGTTGTAGATCTGGAAAATCCTTTCTGGGTTATCTTGGGTTCCCATAACATTGGCTAGATCTTGAATCTTGGCATCATCAGAGCTCCTAAGCTCCATATACCTGCATTTCATTTTTGCAGTAGCTTCATGTACATCATTAGCAAGAGGGACAGTGCATTATTGCTTCATGTAAGCTCATCAATTATGCAGTGCTAGTTGTAGCATGTTTGCAGGGTGATTCTAGGCCATCTCTTTGGCTAGATTCCCTCATCTTTTGTACATTGTGTAATTGAATCCTCTCCATATAATAAAAAGGCTCAACTTCTTTGTATCTTCTGATGTTTTCTTTAGATTTATTATTTACTTAGTTGCAGTTCTTATATTGTGTTTCAGTATTATTGCATTTCCCCTTTTGGGATATTACACATATTATTTGCATGTTGAAGAAGGGAAAATAAGTCAAGTGGACCATTCAATCCAGAAATTCATTTGAGCTGATAAAAAAAGATATCATTGAAGCACCTCAACTGGTAAGCCCTGAATACTCAAATCCTTTATTGATCTTCTCATTTGCCTCACACGATACTATTGCTGTTATTTTGTTACAAAAATATTCAGAAAATAAGGAAGACCCCATAACATTTTTCAACAGAGCTCTTAAAAATGCAGAATTGAAGTATGAAATGTTGGAAAAGCATACCTATGCATTAGTGAAAGCTTTTACAGCTTTTAGAGTTTATATTCTGCATGCTCCAGTTCTTTCTTATGTACCTTCATCTGCTGTTAGAGAGACATTAGTTCAACTTGATATTAATGGAAAAAGTAAGTGGGTGACTAAAGTTATTGAGTTTAATTTAGAGATAACACCTACTAAACTAATCAAAAGTCAAGGATTAGCCAAACTACTAGCTGAAGAAAATTGCAAAGTTTTGGGCTTGAATTTCATGGATGAAAAATTTGAAGGGCAGATTTCTAAACCTATTGAAAACACGGCAGTGGATGTAAATATTTCTAATTGTAGCTAGTACAAGGGTATCATCTATTTTCTACAACATTTTAAACCTTATCCAAATTATGATAAAAGCATAATAAGATATTTGAAGTTGAAAAATGTTAAATTCTGCATTAAAGATAATTGTTTATATTGGAAAGATCCTACATGAGTTTTGTTGAGATGCATTGACCCAAATGAGTCCAAGAAAGTTATCTTTGATATGCATAGTAGTGTGTGTGAAGGACATCACTATTGGAGAACTACTTCATACAAAATATTGAGAGCTGGAAATTTTTGACCTAGCTTGTTTTCTGATGTATGTGTTGAGGTGAGAGCATGTGAAAAATGTTATAAGTTCATCCGTAAGAAACATTTGAATTCTTTGCCTCTCAAGCCCATAGGTTTTTATGCACCTTTTCAAAAACGGGGCTGAGATTTTATTGGAGAAATTAATCCACCTTCAAGTGGACATCATCATTGGATTCTTGTTGCAACTGATTACTTCACCAAATGGATTGAAGCAATACCTACCAAGAATGATACTCATAAATTTATCATTAATTTTTTGGAGGGAATCATAACTAAATTTGTATGTCCATCAAGGTTAGTAGAAGATAATGCAACAACTTTTAAAGCCACTCCATTGGTAAATTTCTATAAATATTATGGCATTCATCTCACTCACTCTACCTCTTACTATCCCCAGGGGAATGGTTTAGCTGAATCATCAAACAAAAGTTTGGTAAGAATCATCACCAAACTGTTGGAGCAAAACAAGAAATCCTAGGTTTCAAAACTAAAGTTTGCTTTATGGGCAAACATGGTGACAATCAAAAATTCTATTAATACATCACCTTTTCAAATGGTTTATGGAACTAATGTTGTTTTTCCAGTCCAATTAGCCATTCCTGTAGCTAAATTTCTGCAAGATCATGAATTTGAGCCAAATGACATGACCAACAGAACTTATGAAAGAAGTGCAACAAAATAGAGAACAACAATATGATTTGGTGAGAAAATATCAGCAAGTTGTAAAGCAAGTTTTTGATAAAGGAACTAAAAAATAAGATTTTCGGATTGGATATCTAGTGTTGAAGTGGGATGCACAACATCAAGATCCAGGTAAGCTGTTAAGTCCCTATATTAATAGTGTAGCCCCTTATTATGTTAGTGTATCCCCCCTTATTGTTATTATTGTACCCTTGTAACCCCCATTTTATTATTATTGTGCCCTTAAATTATTATTGTTAGGTCGGCTAGGATTACATTGTGGCCCACTAGGATTACATTATGGCCCCATGGACTCCTATATATAGAAAGGAGGTTTTGTAAATTGATCATCCAAGAATTGTTCATTTATGTAATGTATTGGAGGTTGCCCTCAAGTGGCTTATTTCTAAGGCGTTCATATCTCTTTTCTTCTATTTTTGGAGCTGGTTACACAACATTTGGTATCAGAGCTTTGGATTCTAGGGTTTCGCTGCTCCAAACAGGTCATCGTGGCATTTTCGCTATAATTTTTTTTCTATGAAGTTTCAGAAGCTGAAATTTTTAGGGTGTGAAGCCAAAATCTTGAGAAAGCGGTTATAAAAATTTCAGAGTTTGGTTCGCAATATTTTCGGAGATATGATCTGTGGAAGTTAGGTCTTTTTTTCAGGATCCTAAACAGGTCATCGTGGCATTTGCGCTATAAATTTTTTTCTAAAAATGTTCAGAATCTGAAATTCATATGGTGTGAAGCGGAAATCTTGAGGAAATTTTTCAAAAAAATTCAGAGCTTGGTTCACAATATTTTTGGAGATATGATTTGTGGAAGGTAGTGTTTTTTCAGGCTCTTGAATTTCATCTCAAAGAGGTGACCGTGGGAAAAGTTCAATAACTCTCTCTCTGGGGATCAGATTGGAATGCCATAAAATGTGGTCACAAGTACACGAACTGTAGTTTCTTTGCTATCAATTTCAGAGACAAAGGAAAAAACAGTGACACGTGGCAAGTCGTACAAGTTTGATCTACTAAACCAGTCCAGAATTAGGTCATTGTGGGAGATTGGACACAACTTTGTCTTGGAGAATCCAAATTAGATCAGACCTATGGCATTTGATAGAGATTTCAGAGGGCTATTTCATTGCTTAATTTCATATATTTAAGAGTTGCAATCACATAGATAATCCAATTCCAATATCGAGCTCCTCAAAAGCAAGTAAAAGGTGTGTATTGTTTTTCCCGAATTGCATAAATCTTGTTTGAAAAATCAGTTTGAAGTGATTCCAAGGAATTATTGAGCATATATTTCAGTATTTAATTCTGAAATGCCTCCTAAAAATAATTCAACACCCATTAAGCCCTCAGAAATCTATACTATGACGCATGAAGAGGAAGAGTTGCAGTATGAGATATCAAAATTACGGTACCAAGTGCAACAAGTTTTGATCTTACGAAGAGCAATTGAAGATGAAATAGATGGTTTAAAAGTAGAAATGGAGGCTAGGTTGGATGGTTTGAAGGATCAAATAATATCAAATATGGATGATAAATTAGTGGAAGATCATATCGAGCATCAACAACAAGTTCTCCAACTCTCAAAGGATAACCCAACTTTGGTGCAGAATCTAATGAAACAACAGGAAGATCAACATGACATCGAAAGAAGTTATGAAGCAGTCATAGAAACAAGAACTTGAAAAGTATGATCAATTTCAGAGTATCTCAGCAAGTGGAAGAACTTTGCTGTATAAGATTTCACATGGGAGGATGAGAATTTTATACATAAGCATCAAGAAATAATCAAGCGTTGAGGACAACACTTGTTTGAAGGAGAGGGGCATGTTAAGTCCCTATATTAATAGTTTAGCCCCTTATTATTTTAGTGTATCCCCCCTTATTGTTATTATTGTACCCTTGTAACCCCCATTTCATTATTATTGTGCCCTTAAATTATTATTGTTAGGTCGGCTAGGATTACATTATGGCCCCATGGACTCCTATATATAGAAAGGAGGTTTTGTAAATTGGATCATCCAAGAATTGTTCATTTTTGTAATGTATTGGAGGTTTCCACCTCGAAGTGGCTTATTTCTAAGGTGTTCATATCTCTTTTCTTCTATTTTTGGAGCTGGTTACACAACATAAGCATTCCAAATTTGATGCTTTATGGCTTAGTCCTTTCAGAATCTCAAATATTCTGCAAAACAACACTTTTGAGTTGCAACATCTTGATGGGACAAAGATATTTGGAGGCCCATTCAATGGGAGTTTTCTCAAAACGTTCTTTTACTAAGGCTGTTTGTAGCCTAAGCTCACTGTAAATACCAATGTGTTTCATAATAAGACTCCATAGCCCAATGACACGCACTGAAACTACAAAAGTTTCTTAGAGCCTCAGAGGGAGAGCTCTATCCCCTGTGGAGCCAATGTTAGCACACTTATTTTCTAAGTCATGAATCCATTTCATATTTTTTGTTTTTAGGATTGAAATTTGAAAATTTAAAATTTTTTGGTCGCTACAAAAAATTCCGGAAGCACTAGTTTTATTCTTTTCGAGAAATATGTTATTTTCTTGTTTCTTTTTATTTTTTATTCCGATGCTACCAAAATTTCCAGAAGCATACTTTGTTTTTAAAAATAAATGAAAAAGCGCATATGCCTTGGTTAAACCATGTTTCGTAGTGTAAATACACCTCAAATATTTTTTAAATCTTTTCATATCTCATGATAGGTGTCATATTGTAGTTAGTTTAGTTTAAGTCAAGTTGTGATATACGTTGAACCTATGTGTCACCCATAGTAATGAACTTAACCGTTACCCCATCCTGCTTGTCAATCCCAAGTCAGTTAGATGTATGCCAAAGTACATGTTTTTCTGAACAAAGGAGATCATAGTCATTATGATCAACGCCATAACCATTTGGCTAGTCGCAATATAGTTCTGCCAGAAATTTCGGCCAATTGACAACAAAGACAACGGAGGTGAATTCCAGTCATAGATCTGATTGTCTCAAGACATCTAGAGCCCTCGATACGGAAATACGTAGCCAACTGAAGGCAATGATGGATTATCACATGGTGCACATCAAGGTGAGGTATATTTTCAATTATGAGGGTTGATTTTCATGGGGTGATGAACCATAGTTTGGTTTTAAACCACTAAAAAAGAAGGAGCACTGTCATTTGAATTTTTAGCTGTTGGAGATCAAATTGATGAGAGTCATAGTTTGAGGAGGAGTCTAGATTTCAGCAAGATTCCAAAGGTAAATACAAGCAACACTTTTAAGGTAAAATTCCTCCAACTCTACCACCTATTAGATGCAAGAGACAAAGGCATTTATTTTATGAAGATGACCAAAATAGGTGGAAAAATAAATCGAATTGAGCCACAAGGTGCAGACCAAGTGGATGAAAATTTGAGGGTAAGAAGTATGTTTATCTAGTCAGGGTGGTATTATCTATGCACCAGGTTAGGGAGCTCTCACTTAGGAGTAGCTCAAGATTTTTCTAACTCTTTTAATGGACAAGAAGCCACAGTTTATGGCCTTACCTTACATGTTTCTTAAGACTTCATTGTTGAAGCCTTTAATCTTCCAAAGGAAGGAGAAAGGTGGTTTAAAGGGCGGGTTATGATACGAGGAGATCTCAATAGTTTCCTCAAGGATACACACAGAGATCCAAATTGGGCAAAGGGCATCCCAAGTAGCTATCTTAATAATGACTGGGCAGAAGCTATTAAGCTTATCAAGATATACCTCACTTGTGAAAGGAGCTATACAGTTGTGTCCCCTTATCACATGAGGTTTATTTGCAGGTATGAAGACATTAAATCTGCCATATTTCTTGTTGGAAATATTGACAAATATGTCAGTAGGGGTTCAAACTCACACTATTGTTTCAGAGTATAGCTTGTACCATCAATATTTAATCAAATTTCTAGTTGAAGAACAGCTGGGGAAGAGAAATCAAACTTGGGACCAATTTTTCTTTTACACAGAAGGCCAACCTGCACCTACACCTCCAATTTCACAGCCACAGCCTCAGCCTGGAAAAAGAAGAGCAAAGAGAAAGAACAAAAAATAAAATATCTATAAGAAGGCCAAGGGTAAGAAAGAAAACATTTCTGCAGTTAAAACTGAGAGAAAGTTGGAAAAGGGAGATATCTCCTCAGCAAGTAAACCCAAATCTATGAAAACAGTGCCCGCTATCCCTCCTTTTCCTAATGTCTACACTAGAGCCTGAAGAGGAATATCTGCAACTGCAGATAAATCAAAAGCACAAGTGCTACCGGAAATTTTGGAAGCACATATTCAACAGAAGTTGTAGAAAGAGTATCAACCTACACAATCATATGAAGAACTCCTTAAGGATGCTAGATATGGCATCAACAGTAAGAAGATGAAAGAAGAAGCCAAACCTGTTGCTGGTACTAGAAAGAGGCATACCAGAGACAACAACAAGTTTAGGCTTAATCCAAGGCTCTACATGATCCAAGCCTAATGACATAGTTCATTGATATTGAAGATAAGCCTGAAGGGTCAAAGGAAAATAAATCCATGAAGAAAAACAAGAACAAAACCCCTTCAAAGCAGCACTCAAAACCCTCAAAGAGAAGAAAACACAAAAGGGTTCTAAGGAGGAAAAAACCACTATCAAGGAAGGAGCCAGAAGAGAAACCAAATCCAGATCAACTGCTACCAACAAAAAATACTTGGATAATATTTTTGAAGCTACACCACACATAGAGGGAAGGTAAAAATTCTTTTTGATACAAGTACCTTTTTTCTTATGAGTTACAATTTTGAACATCTGCTTAGGTGTCAAGAAATATAAGTCTACATAGGAGTTTCAACATTTTCTTTGTATTTTTGAAAAATAAACAAGGCGCTGCTGGAAATTTTGGTAGCATTCCATATTTTGCGTAGTTGTAGGTTTTTACTGGAATTTCCGGTAGCACCAGTTTTAACTAAATTTTGACACATGTCAACAAATTTTTTCAAGCTAGTTAAGGATGGATAAAAACCCATAACCAAATGGATAATACAAGTGATGGTGAAAGGTTGTTATGAGGTTTTTATAGGTCTTATTAAATGGAGCTACATGGTTATTAAAGACCCAAGACATAAGGAGATAAATCAATATAAAAAGGGGCAGCATGACATCACACTCAACATTTCAGCCCATATTTCTTCTCTTCTTTCTTCTCCATCTGTCCTTTCTGTTAGATTTCGATGAGATAAGGTTGTAATGTCTTTTGACACCTATATAATTTTAGGTGCCTCTCTTGTTATATATACCACTTGTAAATACTATTTCTAGGTTGGATGTTGGTCTACCTAAAGATTGAATATAATAAAAATCCTTTTTACTTCATGCTGGAGGATTTTGTGACTCAAGGAACATATAATGTGTGGTGTGTCTCTTTTATTTGTTAATTTCTTCTAAAATATGAATTTCAACAACTAGTAAGGTGTGAGAGATAAGATGTTAAAGTATTTAACAGTAAATTATCTACTTTTAGTTTCCTACAAATTATATGTGTGTTATAGAACATGTCAGTGAAGATTTCATAAAGGATTTTTGAAATAATTTATACATGCAATCTATTTTCTGAATGTTGTTTACTTTTCATAAACAGAGTTTGTGTAAAGATCCATCATCATAGTTGTGTGACTGATTTAGGATAGGAATATTTCCTGGAATAGGTACCAGCTGTCCATCTTCTCCATTTGTACACTCTGCTCCATATACTACCAATTTAACCACATAATTTATACTTTCCACAACTTGCAAACTGCATGAAAGTCTTGAATAATATAAAAAATTATTTCAAAATATTTGAGAAGCCATCCCACCACTCAAACAACCCTTTTAAAATTTGAAATGAGCTATGATGTGTAAGGCTTACTCCTTATGACGTCAAGGAGTGACTCCTTGCGCTAACAATACATACAATGGACTATGCTGCGGAAACAAAGGGATCAAGATGTGCATGAGCTCGAGAATATGTTCCATACCCTGCACACAAAGTTGGGTATCAAATATTTAGAGAAACATTTGGTGCTTAAGTATCGCAGTTTTCTGTACAGATACATCTAGGAGGAAATGGAGTTCCTCGACATCTCCTCGCATGGTGCAGCATACCAGTATGCTGCCAAGATTGCGCAGAAATTCAAACATAAGAAGCAATACTTTGGATCTCCCAATGAGAAACAAGGGAAAGGCGCCCCCAAATCACAGAAAAAAGGACAAGGCCAAGGCAGGGTAGCCTAGGACAACCCTCAAAGCCACAAGTGAAGAACAACACCACGAAGCCAAATAAGGACACATGAAAGTGGTGTGAGTTCCATAAGAGCTCCACTTACAACACAAGTGAGTGTCAGGCCAAGAAGTCACTAGTGGATGTGATGAAGGCTTCCGAATCAGATGCATGTTATGAATATGAGTCAGAACCCAACAAGGGGAATGGGAAAGGGAAGCAGATTATCGATGTGGAGCCCAGTGCCACTGTTGCCACCATCAAGATCCAGAAGGAAGAACCCGAAGATCCAGATGAGTGAGACCCAAGGTATTATAAACCCAAGGGATTAATATTATAAACCCAAGCTATAGAAGCCCGAAGATAAATATTATAAACCCAAAAATAAACATGGTTAACCACGGTTGTTTTCATACTGACACAATCTTTGTCACAATGCGATGTTGGGCTATCTTGACCATGATTGATTTTCATATTGAGACAACATTTGTCACGATGCAACATTGGATGATGGTTGGCCATGGTTTACCATGGTTTATTTTCATATTGAGACAATCTTTGTCACAATGTGACTATGGACGATGGTTGACCTTGGATGACCATGGTTGTCACAATATGACGTTGGACCAAGAGACAATCTTTGTAAACCAAAGGGATTTATAAACCCTAAAATAAACATGGTTGACCATGGTTGACCACGGTTGATTTTCATATTGACACAATCTTTGTCACAATGCGATGTTGGACTATGGTTGATCGTAAATAATTTTCATATTGAGACAACATTTGTCACAATGCGACATTGGACGATGGTTGGCCATGATTGACCATGGTTGATTTTCATATTCAGACAATATTTTTTGCAATGTGATGTTGGACCAAGAGACAATATTTGTAAACAAAATGGATTTATAAACCCTAAAATAAACATGGTTGACACAAGGGTGTTTTCAGATTGATACAATATTTGTCACAATGCAACGGTGGACTATGGCTGACCATGATAGATTTCATATTGAGACAACACTTGTCATAATGCAACATTGGACAATGGTTGGTCATGGTTGATTTTCAGATTGAGACAATCTTTGTCACAATGTGACGTTGAACCATAATTGACCTTGGATGGAAATGGTTGTCAAAATGTGACGTTAGACCAAGAGACAATCTTTGTCACAATGTGACTATGGTTATTGACTATGATTGACCATGATTGACCATCGTTGATTTCCATACTGAGACAATCCTTGTCACTATGCAACATTGGAACATGGCTAACCATGGTTTATTTTCATATTGAGAAAATCATTGTCACAATGTAGTTAATTTTCATATTGAGAATTTTTTTGTCATAATTCGACGTTGGACCATGGTGACCATGATTATAAACCCAATGGAATTATATTAAACCCAAAGATTAATATTTTAAACCTTATGAATAATATTATACCCTAGGAATATGAACCCTTAGACCAATAAACCCAAGGGATTGACATTATAAACCCAAGGAAATAATAAACCCAATGGATCAGTTCTAAAAACCCAAGGGATTAATATTATAAACCCAAGGTATATAAATCCTAATTGGAATATGGTTGACCATGATTGATTTTCATATTGAGACAACTTTTGTCACATTGAAACGTTGGTTAATGGTTGGCCATGGTTGACCATGGTTTATTTTCATATTGAGACAATATTTGTCACAATGCAACGTTGTACCATGTTTGATCATGGATAACCATGGTTGTTACAATGTGATGTTGGACCAAGAGACAATATTTGTCATAATGTGACCATGGTTATTGACCATGATTGACCATGATTGACTATGGTTGACCAGGGTTGATTTCCATATCGAGGCAATCTTTGTCACAATGCGACAATCGAAATGGTTGACCATGGTAATAAACCCAAGGGATCAATTCTAAAAATCAAAGGTATTATAGACCCAAGGGAAAAATAATAAACCTAAGATATTAATATAATAAACCTAAGATATATAAACCCTAATTGGACTATGGTTAACCATGATTGATTTTCATATTGAGACAACATTTGTCACAATGCGCCATTGGACACTGGTTTGCCATGGTTTTCATATTGAGACAATATTTTTCACAATGCGACATTAGACCATGTTTGATCATGTGTTGTAACCAGATTTAATTTTCCCTAGTTAAAGATGTCTAAGATATATTGTTAAAAAAAAAATTAAATATCCAGGAAAGAAAGCAAAAAAATAAATAAAGCTATAACGTCCTTGGGATTACTTTTATTTGATAAAATTTTCTTAAGTATTTTGGTTTTACTTAATGCACTAATCAAAATTAGTGCAACATTAATGCCCTTGGTGGGATCTAGAGTGAATCGTTGAAAGGATTCAATGTTACATATGTTTGGAGGCGAAGATGGGTTATCTGTCGGGGCCCTCGAGATGGGGCAAACCCGAAATCACTAACCACCTTAAAGATAACAGTAGAGGTGCCTCTGCAACGAATTTTCAACATGCCCTAGGTCTCAGGACATACGACTCAGGTTGTCTACGAAGGCATTCCCTCGAATGTGAACCGTACGAAAGACTGCCCTGCATTATGACGTTAGCAAGCGAGCTTGATGATATTAGCAAGTAAGCCCGACCCCACCATATATCCCGCCATGTGACCTCTCCCTTATCCACATGTTATTCATGCATGTCGTTTCCACCATTAAATTCTTTCTATGAAATTCATTTGATTCCCTACGGAAGCATTAAATTCAACTTTTCCCCCTGCTTTTCACAGTTGGCCTATAAAATATCGTTTTTATCTCTTTTTCTCGTACTTTTCCTATGTGCTTGTGCTGTCATTGTCTTCAAATTCACCAACGATAGATCCCAGTCATCATTTCTTGTCACCTCTCGGTATTTATGACAGTCTCCCATTACTCCAATTGCACAAAAAATTTCCAAGAAAGTTGTCTTAGCAGTTTCATCATATCACATTCCAATAATGGACACTGAAGACGACATTTTCCATATTTTTTGTTCTTTGAATCATATTGAAATGTATCAACATATCCTTATGAATAAGTGCAATTTCCAATATTACACTTTTGTTGTCAGGTCTGGGGTTTTGTGAGCCTTTATCAATGAAACTCACCCTTTCCACGAGTTTATCAAATGGCTAGTTTATGCCATGTATCCATAGACATGTTTCATGATGGATAATTCAAGATAAAGTATCTTCCAGGTGTCTTCTATTCTAATTCAGCAAGCACTCTGTTTCCCATCCTCAAATTCATATAATTTCTTCTTTGAGGAAACCGTGTTATTTTATTTTGAGAATATAACAAGTTAGGAGTATGCCTAAACTATTTTTTACTTGATGCCCAGTTGGAAGCCATTGTCTTTAGAATCAAATCATTTTCCCTTGGATACTTTTGTTGAAGAGGTTCAACCCATTCTTAAAATTTTAAATAAAATTTTAGGGAAAGATAATGCATCAGTCATTAAAAAAGTCACTCTGGGTCTCTTTAGTTTGATGATGAAGCCTAAGGCTGTCCTAGATATTCGATGTTTTTGGGAGGGGTTAGTTAATGGCCATTTTATGAACTTGTCACTCAGAAGTTGTTTTAGGTTCCCTTATTTGATTACATATTTATTATTATATACTCATGTGGAGAAGTTTATGCAATTGGGGTTAAATATTATGGATGTCTCCTCAAACAAATGATGCAAGGGAAGGACCTCTATTGTTCCTGAAGTACAAATCATTCAATGATAGATAATATTCCAGCGTGGATTTTAATTTTTATTTTCATAATGTTTGGAAAAAATACTTTATGTTCTATGTAACTTATTTTTCTGAATGTAATATGTTGAGGGAAAATAGCTCCAAGGTAGTTTTGGGAGTTGACAGTTTCATAACTATCTTTTGAAATTTTGTATAAAAAATACTTTGAAAGAAGAAGTGAGCTTCTAGATTTTTGGACCTCAAAGGAACTACATTTTTGTACTTTACTTTCATATGCTCATGAATAAAGTTTTCATAAACTTTTCAGAATTTGTTGGGTATGATTACTTTTTTTTGTTTCATCTTATGTTAATTTTCTTCTCTCAAAATTGAGTAATGAAGCTATTGGTCTCTAATGTTACAGTTTTGTGAGTTAGAGTTAAAATCCTTATTGATGTCCTCCTCTATTTTGAATTTCATTGCTTGCTGACCATTTTTCTTCTAAAGTTAAAGATAAAATATTATGTGAAAGACAACATATTATCATAAACTTTCCACCCTCACTCCTTTATTTTCTTTTTGTCATTTGTATTCAACATGAAAAGGAATTTGTGGAAGCATTTTTCTCATATGAAAATTTAAAGGGTTTTAGAATCATATTTCTGGGGTTTTGTAATATTCCTAATTAGCTGACAGCTAACTAGAAATATTAATTTTTTCCAATTTTTTTTTTCTTAAGTTCAGTATGAAAATAAAAGGGTGAAAAAACACATAAACCCAAAAGTTAGAATAAAACCAATTTTCTAGAGCTAATGTGGACAACGCAACTCTTGTGGGGCCAAGAGGTCAAGAGGGCAGCACAACAAGTGTGAAAGATAAGGGGCCAAGTAGCAGTGCAGTTAATGAGTGAAACCAAGGATGTTAGGGTTTCACAAGAATAATAAGGGGATGAGGGAAACCATAGAAATCATTCTTTCATATTCAGATTTTCTTGTCTTTACGACTTGAACATGCTTGAGCTGTTTAGCCGAGTCTGCAGTGCTGTTTAGTACACGAGTGTCTCTGAGTGAAGATCCCAACCTCATCCTCAGGGAACTTCAAGTGCCTGCTTAGGAAAGCAGTTTCTTGGCATCAAACCAAATACAGTCCCTCCTATAGAAGTGCAATAACCTAGTGATTTACGCAGTCCAACAATAGAGGGGTTATGGAGAGGTAGAAATTCCAAGGCATTTCCACTTGGAATCTAGTGAAGGGATCAACCCTTCAATATTTGAGCTTTGGGGTAGAAGTTGCAATTAGTTTATCTATTAGTTCAGCCCATAGCTCTTCATACCTAGTAGTCATCTACCAGTAGTTCTTGTTGACATTGCAACAAGATGATGAAAGCAGTTTCAAGTGCCTGCTTAGGAAAGCAGTTTCTTGGCATCAAACCAAATACATTCCCTCCTATAGAAGCGCAATAACCTAGTGATTTACGCAGTCCAACAACATAGGGGTTATGGAGAGGTAGAAATTCCAAGGCATTTCCACTTGGAATCTAGTGAAGGGATCAACCCTTCAATATTTGAGCTTTGGGGTAGAAGTTGCAATTAGTTTATCTATTAGTTCAAATTTCATAGCTCTTCATATCTAGTAGTCATCTACCAAAGATTTCTTGTTGACATTGCAACAAGATGATGAGCTTAGTGAAGAAGTCGCTCACTAAGTGGGCCCGCGGGCTATTTTTGGCGCAAAAGTTCATTTTTTTTAGACTATGTATATTTTTAGACATATGGATCATGTTCTATGAGTTGTAGGATGCTATTTGTGGATGGTTGGTCAAGTCGGGAAAAATAGATGGACTTCTATTTTTAGACATACTGGGCGGAATATATTTTTAGATTGCCAGTCTAAAAATAGATATGTCGAATATTATTATCTCTTAATAATATTTCGACTATAAACATTATCTTATTCTCTTGGAGCACTTCAGTTAAGTGCACAGATGTGGCACAGGAGCTGACAGAAGGAATTATGCTATTCCTAGGGGTTAAGTGGAGCTATTGCATGGATACTTCAGTTAGAACTCATGTGAGAGAGTTTGGTGGAGTTGATTTAGGAGTTAATGGAGTTGTGTTCAGTTTAACTAATCTAAACATAGTTGAACTAGTTGTATTTAGTCTAACTAATTAATACACTAGTGAAGAGTGGTGTGAATTAATTATTAATTAATTCAATAATTATAAACTCATTAATCAACTAAAGAATACATCAGTTAACTTCAGTGCATGGACAGTTTCAGTGGAGACCAGTGCAGAGATAGGTGAAAGAGCAGGTTAACTATTAGTTGTGACTATACTGTTGCATATTTGCAACAACCAGTGATTTGAGGAGCCCATGAGGATTGCGCAGTACAAGCCAGGTGGTTCAAGTTATTTAATGAGCCATCCTACAGCATTTATTACGCAATAGAGGCTGGCTATCAGGTGGCAGAGATTGGAGCATGTGTTTTGCTAGATCTAGCTTGATTAGTGTGTAGCAATTGGAGGTTGTGCTGAGAGCTTGTGAGGAGATTTGTACAATGATTGTTACATGATATCTATGACATATAATATACAGATAGTTGGGGTTTTCAGCTTTAAGCTTTCCCATGAAATATTGTGTTCATATGTGTGTTTTTTTATGGTTTTAATGTGCACATGCAATTGATTTTATTTCCGCATGTAATGATCAATGGTAGAAGAGATTTTGTATTGTGCATGAAGCTAAAATAGTGTGTGATCAGGAGAATCTCGGTGAATAATATATCAGTTATTCAAAATTTCTACAGTTCCAACAGGATTTCGAATTTCCAAGCAGTTGGGTGAGCCAAGCCCAAGAGGGCCAATTTTCCGAAGTCAAAACTAGGACGAACCATTTCTGGGTTTTTCTGGGTTTTTTTTAGTAGAGTTTGTGGTTAAAATCCAAGAATTTTCTGAGCAGCATAATTTCTCATTTACGCAGTCCCTACTTAGCCAGCAACAAGAGGAGCTAGGGGAAAAAGGATCAAATTTTGAAGGTTGGAATTAGATGAAAACCTTTTTGGTTTTTTTTGGGTTTTTTGCAAGGACCACCTTCCAAAAATACTAGAATTTTCTTAGCAATAGAAGCAGCCCAACCGATAGTCCAAGGTCAATCAACAACAACATTTCTAGGCTAGGTAGTGCAGATACTGAGCCATGCAAAGACACTTTCAGCTGGATTTTTTGCTTGGGTTTGAGTTGTCCTTCAAGTCTGCCTTGAGCAGGTTCAGGTGAAAACTTTCCAGCGCCTCATTTATACTCTTCCCCATCATATTAATTAAATGGCTCAATAGTTGTTTTTTACTCCAATTCGCATGTTTTGATGAAGTATTTTCCATTGCCGTATTTTTTTTTTCACTTTTATTACTGTTAATCCCAATTTGGGGATATTTCAGTGGTATCAGAGCATAATCTTGGCTCAGGTTGTGGGAAACCCTCATTTTATGACGAGACCCGAATAAAGGATAAACTCAGACGCCATGGCAGTAACCTTGAACGAGGTGATTAGGGTTCAAAAAATGATCATTAATTCGGGGAAGAAACTGATTCATGCAAAATTTGTGAATTAGGACCCATTATTGCAATTGATGTGGAGTCATTGGCAGAAAATTGGCAGGCATACCAGTCATTGAGACATGACACTCAAGTAACCCTCTATTTTTGGGAATTCTGTGAACTAAAATACAGGCACAAATCAGGGGGGATTCAATGGAATTATGTAGGGATGGTGAGAGGGATTAAGGAAGAATATGAAAGAGTAGTTGAAGGGGCCAATGTTGGCAAGGAGACGGTTAAGAATGCACTCGCTGGTGAGACACCACCCATTATTGAGATATCCATTGATGGGGTATCTGGGGTTGTGACCAAGTTCTTTGCTGATAAAAATGCATCATAGGTTGATGAGGTGTTGGGAGACAACTCCATTATTGTTGAGGAGCCGATAGGTACATAGGCCTCCAAGTCTATGACAAAATTGTCAGATGAAAGTCACATACAGCTAACTACTGAGCATGTCTTGCATTTTGGAGTGTTTATGGAGGAGGGTGTGCAGCTATCGTTTGGGATAGCCCTTGAGGAGGTGCTAGGAGATACAAAGGTATTGGATGATGGTCGCACACAGCAGTGCCATCAAATTCAGGCCAACATTCTAGCTTTAAGAGGGAAGGCCACATCAGTATGAGAGGCTATTTTGTTGCAAAATGAAGAACTGGAGGGCATGAGAGTAGTTTGTGCCGAGTCAGTGGCCAAGTTAGCCACATTAGGGAATGGTTGGATTCCTTAATGGAAAACTAGAGAGCATAGGGGAGTGTCAAATCAACCCCCTTCATGCATACATAGACAGGGCTAGCAACACTGTTGGGTCACATTGGAAAGAGAGAGACTGAGCCACCTAGTGAGATCTCATATATTGACTAGGATGGTGAGATGAGGCGACATGAGTTGCGCAGTGTACAACACTCACGAGATGGAGGGATTTTTCTATGTGCAGGGATTCTTGCATTCGATTCCTCTATCGAGGTTGGATGGCAAGAGGTACTGAGTTGGTACCCCATGGAGAAGGCTAGGCAGCTGGATATATCCATGGCCACATTTCAGTAGAGTCCACAGATTACCAGAGGGACACGAGGGCCAGATTACTGTTGGGATCCAGGTGGGATTTCCCATCACATCATAAAGTTGGCAGGTGATGGAAGTTTTTGCGCGATGGGTTTGATTTTTGGGAACACACACATTTTAAAAAATCTATCAAAGCCCCAGACATCCCTAGTGAAAGGATGGTTCGATAGTAGGGTACACCCTTTTTAGGGTTTATCTCAACATATCGACCGTGCGTGGAGTCACAAGGTGATTATCCTACTTTGGCAGGAGCTGATCGGAGGAGGTCGCAACGACAGGCCACCTGACAGGGCAGTACGTAGAGACGGTGCTCCGTCATGGGTATATGGTACACTTGAGTTATGGAGGATAGGAGCAGTGATTTCATTTTCATTGGCATGTGAGGGGTAGGGCCGCTCCAATCCTTTAGAGCAGATGGGGAGATGTAGCCCACCTCAAGGGGGGTTTACTAGCAGAGTGGTGGATATTTTGATCCATGCAGGATACTATATGTTACAAGGTGGTACGATAGTAGGAACTAATACATAGGACTACACAAAATCATGTCATAGGGTCCATTTTTATGTAGAGGGATGCAGACTGATACGTACAAACCCGATGTTAGACCATAACATCCAAGGGTGTGCAGGGCTATGTAGTGAGGAGCAATGTCCTGCAGAGGAGCATGTATATGCATGGGGGTGTGTTGTATTATGTCAGACTATGTTGTGGAGTAGGAGTGCCTCAATGATCGCGTTGGGTACATGTGGGGAGTGGAAAGTGTAGTGACACAGGAGGGATAAATGACGGTACAAGAGGGTATAGATGTAGTCAACAGTATCTGGTGGTGTACAGGGTCAGGATGCCACATATAGTGGCATGATGAGGAGTGCAAAGACACTTGGTGGTATGAAATGACCCATGATACGGCGCAACATGCACTTGGAGCATTGCCTCCAAGGGGACTTATTTTTGGGGCCCTTGTTTTGAAATAAAATGGTTTTTGAGTTGTAGATAATAGATGGCAGAACGCAACCACGGTAGAAGAGAGTTGTCACGGTTGCGAAGAATTGAAAAGAAAGTGGCGCGGCTATTGGTAGGACAAGCACAGATGGCAGAAGAAAGTGACAGAGAACAAGCAGTGGAACGCCAGTGAACAGAGGGATGCAGAAAACGCCAGAACAGAAAGGAAGGGAGAATTGTCAATTGTGTTGGAAACGGAACAAATAGGCAGCTGGCCAGTGGAGGAAGGAGGTTGGCCCAGTAGGAATCAGAGAACAGGAGCATAGGAGAGCTCTGTTCGTTCTATTTTTGTTGTTCTCTCTCTCTTTGTTCATTCTGTTCTATCATATGTGACACCATTGTAATCAGTTCTATCAGGATCGCTCTGAGGAGCACTGTAACTATCTCTTGTTGTTAATGCAAAAGCTTATGACCTGAGTTTGATTTTCTGAGTTCAATATTGTGTCTCTGATTTAGTTGAATGTGCAGGTTACTATAATAAAAAAAATTCCATCCTGAATGCGTTGATGAGTATTGTCATTTATAGATTGTTTGCACTTATTGGTAGCACGTAGTCTTGTGGGTTTTAGGATATGTTGTGGTTGATCGATACTTAATCTGATCGTAACCTTAGTAAGGTCGCGACATGCCTCGGGTGAGACTCTCTGCTTTTTAGAGTAGAATGAAAATGTCAGCATTGTGCTAGACTACTGCGGAAAACCTTGTTTGCCTCCATCCTAAACCTGGGTCTTGCCCAAGAGACCTTTTTCCTTGCCAAAAAATGGTTTCATTGCTGGGACCTGAAATTTCATTCTAGAATTAGATCATGGTATCACGGATCTTCAGGAAAGAAATACGAAACTGGTGGGATAACCACCTAGATCAGTTCATATCTTAGCAAGCAGAGGTGAGACAGAAAAAGGAGAAAGTTGTTAAGAGTCAGGTTCTATTCTTTGAATTTTCCAATAATATCTACGAGAACTTCTGGGGAAAGTTTCCCGAGGAGATCTAGAACTAGTTGCGGAGACTATAGAAAAATACATTCCAAAGAGGCTCGTGGAAGGTCTATCGCAAGTGGGTGCACATAGATCTGGTAGCACTCCATGGTTGGATACCGATTTGACCCAAGCTATAGATTTTTGGGTGAAATCTACCTTGGAAGGATACATAGTGGAGTTCACAGCTGAATGCTACCAGTATTTCTCGAAAGCGGAGGACATATTCAAATTAGGGTTTTGTGGAGAGTTGTTGAAGGAGATCCCCCTGTGGATCAAAGCTTTGATGGTGAACGAAGGATTAATCGAGTTCTAAAAATCTGAGATGGAGACCAAAACCTCCATTACTGGGGGAAGGTGTTGAGGGGAAGATGCTACAAGTACATTGAAAAGGGGAATAGGGATATGGATGCCGAGACCTCCAAGAGGTTGAGGGAACGACAAGCACATCGAAGGGCGCAGATCGCTGAGAAGTGGCAAGAAAGGGTGATGAAGGAGTTGGAAAACCGGGAAAGGAATAGAAGAGACAAGGAGAAGGCGCCTCAAATGAAAAAGGAGATGGAAGGTCGAATGTGTTCCCAAGAGATGGGGGGGACTGTCAAAGAAGTTTGGCAGGTGTATAGGAGCCCAGCCCAAGCAGAGAAGGGAAAGGAGTATGACGGAGATGACGAGTTCCTCGAGGAGACGTCCAATGTGGAGTTGCATGTTGCGATGGAGCAGCTATTTCGAGAAGGGTCGGCACCCATAACCCCAGGTAACTCTATTCCCCAAAGTTCAAGTAGCTCTAGTCCCAACCTTCCCCTGGTACTCTATCAGCCACTAGGTGAAATTTTTTTTAAGTTACGAGAATTGAGTAAGTTGAATAGTGTTCAATCTACAGCAGTAATACGCACTAGCAACGGTGCTAGTAACACCATTTCATAACTGGGAGTTAGGGGTCTTGTCCTAGTAACCCCCACACAAGGAAGCATGGCGGGATCATTTACCCGATATCCAGATTTTTCTTGGAGGTGTAATGATGATGTGGAACAACACTGGTACCTCTATGAGGCCATATGGAGGGCTTGGAAGACACCAGAAGCAGGTAAGTTGATATAATTTTAGACTAATCTCAGGGAGAGAGCTCTGCACTGGTTTATAAAGTGGTATGAGGCTCATTAGAACCCAGCGATAGAAGACAGAAAGAGGGATTTCATTAAGGATTTCAAATTACCCCAAACAGATCAACAAGGTTTGTCAAAAATGTGGGAGATCAAGCAGCGAGAATGGGAAATTGCATGGGATCTAATGAGGATATTCAAGGATGCGATTGGAAAAATCAGTTATCCAATCGATCCGAACCATCAAAGGGATTGGTTTATCAAGGCCCTTCTTCCATTAACAATAACTCCACTGACACAACAAAATATTGAGACGTTATAAGATGCATTAGAGCAAGCTATGAAGATAGAGGCCATGGCAGAATATCCACAAAAATTTAAAGGAGCATCGGCTCCGGACACTTCCATATTGGGGTTACAGCATCAAATAGCTAGCCTGAAGATAAACTGAAAGAGATTCAACCAATGTGCCCAGCAAGGCCAAACTTATGGTGTAGGCACTGTCTAATGGAAGGATGCATGATAACTGAATGTCCTCAGCTGCAGGGCCAGAATGTGGGGACATCAGCAATAGGGGCACCGAGAGCTCTGCCAACAGGAGGGTTGCATAGATCAACACCTAGGGATTATATCTGTTGTAACACCAGTACCCGAGGTTCCCCGCACAACAAAATTCAACGGTGACTGAATATTTAGAAATATGAAAAAACATGGGTCATTCACCCCGTCTATGCCCGATATTTCAAAAATACTCCAATGTTCCAAACAACATATACTGTGAGTTTTGTGCTTCTACTATACACAACACAGAGTAGTGTAGGGCTCTAGATGCCTTGGCAGAATGATTGGATAGGCCTTCATATAGAGTGAATGAGGCTCCCAGAGGATGAGGGGGAGGCATGAGGGGAGGCCGAGCTGGAGGAAGAGGGCCAGTACGATGTTGCAACTGTGACCAAGAAGGGCACGTAGCTAGGGAATGTCCACTTCCTAGAAAACCCTAGTGCTCTCAGTGCAGAGTTAACACGCATGAAACAAAAGACTGCCCAGATCTCATTAAAAGGTGGGAGGAAAGAGCCAGACAAAGAGGAAAAAATCTGGTAAATTTAGAGCCACAAATAATAGAGGCTTAGGCTATTCCAAATGTGGCCATAGTGACGCAAGGAGGAAAAATAACCGGTGAAGATGCACAGACGACGAAACCGATAAAATTGATAAGGCCAATCTCTCCAAAGCCATTGTTCAGGCTAGAAAGACAAAAGAAATACTTTAAAGAAGTAGTGGAAACCTTCGCCCAGCTCGGGGGAAGAAAAGGCATTGATTTACCCCAAGCCAAGGAAGATAACGAGAACCAAGTTAGTACAAGTACTGCGATTGAAGAATGGTTCTATCTATTCTTAAAAATTGTTAACAACACGCCAATGTTGGAACAGTTAAAGAAGAACCTGGAAAGGGTGGTGCAAGAGGCCACTGGACCAGGTGAGTCAAGCGGTACCACTCAGAAATACATATGAAGAGTAAAGAGAAATAAGAGAAGGACAGTAAAAGAGTTTCGGGTGAATACTCAAATCACGGGATTCCAGATTAAAGACACCATGCTTGACCTAGGGTCAGATGTAAATATATTGCCAAGGAAGACATGGGAAGCATTGGGAAGACCAAGGCTAACATATTCACCAATTCAACTCTGAATGGAAAACTAGTACTTCATTGTGCCCATAGGCAGAATGGAGGAGGTCGAAGTCGATGTTGCAGGAATAAAGACATATGCAGACTTCGCGGTGATAGACATTATGGGGGATAAAGATCCCTATCCAGAATTATTGGGGATCGACTGGACTTTTGAAAACTACACAGTAATAGATTTAAAGAAAGAACTGATGATCTTCGAAGACAGGGAGGTCAGGGTCACCCAACCACTCAACTCATATCAAGGTCCTTGATACACAGAGTCTGTTGACAATAGAGAAGATGCTCAGCTTCTCAATCATTTGTATAAGATGACTGCAGGAAAGAGGGAAGATTATATCAACCCAGCAGTGGGGGGATCAGTGAGTTGGAGAAGTATTCAAAGCTTAGACTTAAGCTCCGATATAGCCTGGGATGATTGGTAGCAAGGGGGATATGAGACCAATACAAGGAGATGCGCCAACATCATAAAAATTAATTGGATTAGGACTGAGGTAAGGGATTACACAATGTTGTCAAATATGAATGTTGTGAATACTTTATTGCCAAAATATAAGATAAGGTTCCAGTGGACCATAGGGTCCCACTCATGGATATGGCCTTGCAATCCACATCAGCAAGATGGTGGAGTAACGACAGCAACTCACTGTCGCGATGGGAAAAATTTGCGCCAGTATTGAAAGCCAGGTTCAAGGAAGAAGAGGAACCACATTTCACTCAAAAATTCCAAGGGGAATCAGACCCCAGAAAAAATTTGAAAGAATGTGAGGATCAATGGTAAATTGCAGGATGCCCAGAAGAGTTGTGGATCCACAAGTTTATGCATTCACTACATGTGATTCCACAAGCTTGGTACCTAACGGAAGAAAGGAGAAGAGGAGCTAGCACTTGGCAAGCAGTTGCGGACAAATTTACACAATGCTTCTTATTTGAAGGAAAAACAGAACTAATCACCCAAGCATTACAGGTTATTAAAAGGGTACTATTCTTCCTGGAGAATTAGGAGGAGGATGAGCAACTTCTCCCAAACCAAAGCATCAGACAGTCGATAGCATGTAAGAAGATAAACAGTGAAATGGACGATGATGATCAAGAAGGTCTTAGACATCTATATTTTGAGGAGACGGAGGGGGAGCGGGATATTAAGGAAGACCTGAAAACTGAAGGAAACCACCTGCTACCACTAAGAACCAAGAAAATGAACATTGGGACCGAGGAAAAACCCAAACTTGCGTCAATCGGTGATTATTGGGATGCCGAGATGACCAAGGAAATATTCAATCTACTACAAGAATATGAGGAGTTGTTTCCATCATCCATAGTGGAATTGAAAGGAATAAAAGGGGAAATGGGGGAAATGTGTATAATTCTGAAGCCCGATGCAAGACCAATCAAGCACAGACCCTATCAGCTAAATCCAAGGGTGAAGGAAAAGGTTAAAGCAGAAATCGACAAGATGCTAAAAGCAGGGTTGATATTCCCAGTGGAAGAAGCATAATCGATAAGTCCAATAGTTATACAAAGCAAAAAGGATAAATTTGAAATCCGAGTCTGTGTCGACTATAGGAGCTTTAATAATGCCTGTATACATGATCCATTCCCTACTCCGTTCAGTGACGAGGTCCTTGACAACGTTGTGGGGAATGAGGCATATTATTTTACAGATGGATTTTCAGGATACCATCAGGTACGGATAGCCAAAGAAGATAAGAAAAAGACAATTTTCACCACTAAATGGGGCTCCTTTGCATATCATGTAATGCCATTCGAATTGAAAAATGCGCTAGCATTATTTTCACGCATTGTGATAGCAACATTTCGTGACTACATCCACAAATTCCTGGAAGTCTATATGGATGACTAGACTGTCTACAGCCTGTTGAAAGACCACGCGATGCTATTGAGGATCATGTTTGACAGGTGTAGGCAACTCCATATTTCACTGAACCTCAAGAACTGTATTTTTGCAGTGCCTTTTGGAACACTGCTAGGACACGTAGTATGCAACCAAGAAGTTTGTGTTGATCCATCCAAGGTAGCAATTATAGTTAACATGGATGCACCGGAAACTGTGAAGTAGTTAAGGTCACTGCTAGGCCACACAAGTTTCTATAGGTGATTCATCTACAACTACACGAAGATAACAACCCCATTAGATAATTTGTTGCGGAAGTCAGAACAGTTCAATTGGACAGAGAATTGCACGACAACCCTGAATATTTTGAAGAAAAAATTGGCAAGTGCGCCTATATTAGTTCATCCGAATTGGAGCAAGAAATTTCATGTCCACATTGATGCTTCGAGCATCGTACTTGGAGCGATTCTATATCAACTAGGGGAAACTTCATTTGATCACACAGTGTATTTTTCAAGTCGTAAACTGTCAACAACAGAACGAAACTACACTACAACAGAGCGAGAAGCATTAGCAATGGTGTATTCCCTTAAAAATTTCCACCACTACCTGCTAGGAGGTATGTTCAAGTTTTTCATATATCATTCAGCTTTAAAGTACCTAGTAAACAAACCGGTCTTAGAGGGAAGAATCTGCAAATGGCTCTTACTCTTTCAGGAGTTCACCTTTGAGGTAATAGTCAAACCCGGGAGACTGAACATGGGGCTGGACCACCTGTCAAGGTTGGAAAATGGGGAAAATGGAGTGTCCTTGGACGATCAGCTGCCTGATTCTGATCTTTTTAAAGTATAATCCATCCCAGAATACCTAGATGAGATAGCAACCTACCTGACAACAATTCAATTCCCAAAAAAATATACAACAGTCCAGAGAAGACACCTAGTAGTTCGAGTGATAGAGTACCAGTTGATAGCGGGACACTTATACAAGATGGGGCTGGAAAAAATCTTACGAAGATGCATCTTGGACCACGAGAGGGAAGCCGTACTGTGGGAGTGCAATTATGGAGTTGTGGGAGGACATGTAGGAGCAAAAACGACGGCAAGAAAAATACTGCAGGCAGTTTTATGGTGGCCAATGGTACACATTTAAATTAAGGCATTCGTAAGGAAATGTGATGTATGCCAGAGGACGGGATGTCCATCACACAAAGACGAGCTCCCACTTCACCCAGTAAAATCACTGCAACCATTTGAGAAATGAGCAGTTGATTTTATAGGTCCGATTGCACCTGCCTCAAGACACTCACAGTCTAGGTATATCATAACTGCAACAGAATATTTGACAAGGTGGGCAGAGGCAATACCAGTAAAGGATTGCACAACCGAAACATCAGCTCATTTCATATTTGAAAATATCATCAGTAGGTTTGGTTGCCTGAAAAGTCTAATGACTGATCAAGGTACGCATTTCATCAATGCTACCATTAAATCCCTGCTCGAAAAATTCATGGCACAACATCACAAAAGCAATCCTTACCATCCAAAATCCAATGGTACAGTGGAAGCATTTAATAAGATCCTGGAAAAGGGATTAACGAAGATCTGTAACTCTCAACGAGATGACTGGGACGAACGTATATCAACAACATTGTGGGCATACAGAACAATTGTTAAGAGACTCAATAACCAAATGTTGTTCTAGCTAGTGCACGAGAGAGAAGTTGTGGTACCGACATATTTTTTCATACCGAGCCTTCTAATCACAACCTCACTCCAACTATCAGAGGAAGACTCATTAAAGGAACGGTTATAAGAACTATAAGCGCTAGAAGATGACAGGCTTTTAGCAGAATTCCACCAAACTATCCAGAAAGAGAGAAAAAAGCTTGGCACGACCTCCATATCAAGCGCAATACTTTCAGGGTTAGCAGAAAAGTTTTACTTTATGACAGTAAGTACCAGAAGTTCCTAGGGAAACTACAAATGCATTGGCTAGGACCATACCATGTAATAGAAAAAAAATATTCAGGAGCAGTTCAATTAGCACAACTGGACGGCCATATACTACCTGGATGGGTGAACGACGCATGCTTGAAACCCTATCATGATTAAATCCCACATTTCATTTTTAATAACTCTTGCAACCGAGAGGATTCAGTAGTTAGATTAGGTTAGATTAGATAGAGTCAATAACTCTCTCGCACCTGAGAAGAGCTTAGATAGAATTCCCAATAAAATAATGTTAAAGCACAAGAAAGCTCAAAGTTGTGATGAGGAGAGCAATGCAACCAATTATGGTTGGGGGGAGGGTAGTGTCTAGCGTGTCATCCACGTCAAAGAAAAAGCATGTTGAACATCATTCCGTCATCATGACTCATAGTACCCATGTCAGTCTGTAGGATTACCGATATTTGGGAAGTAATTTCCATAATTAGCACCGTCCATACTGCAATGAATTTTCCATAATAGGCCATAATCATTACCCATCACATCTGCCCAACTCCTGAAACCACAGTCAGATTTTTCAGAACCCACCTCATCCCGATAACTAATCGCACAATTATAGCCGTGGGGGAAGACATGGAAAATTAATCAGTTATGGGGTCTTATCAACCTCATGCGTGTCGGTTACTTACATAACTTGCATGAAATATAGCGCGAGAATGCCAGAGAAATCTAAGTTAGAACCAGAAACAACAGAGGTAGTAAGGGAAACATCAGCAGAATAAGTTTAGGGAAAGCATCTAGAGGCAGGAATTTATAAGGAAAGGAAAGGAGTAGCTCTGCAAGTGTACCAGAGGAGAGCTAAAATGACCACAGTAGCGCTAGTAGTCATTGAGCAGGAGCTCGATGAAAGAGTCCAAAAGATGGAGTCCCTGGTGGGAAAATATGATAGTGCGTCATTGATTGATACCAACCTAACAGACTCCTTCCAATTTTTAGCGATGAAGAAATAGGTCTACATGGAGAATTATGCCACAGAAGTGGGATAGGAAGCAGAAAGAGTACATCCAAAGTTTAGAGGTGTTCAAAAATCCACCATACTTAACCTAAGAAATCTGCCAGTGTTCATCACTATAGGGGCTGTGATGCAGTGCACCAAGTTTATGCTGAGTAGAATCCACAATGGGTCGTTGTGGCTAGGAAGAGAAATACCAATTCATGTGGAAGACATTCATAGGTTGACCGGGATTTCGCAAGAAGGGAGAGACGTCTCCATGGCTTTCCAAAATGTGTCCAAGAGAGCGAAGAAAGCAGGAGATGGTGACTACTACAGAAAGTACGACACCAAGAGAGGGGGGAAAGGGGCCAAGATAGACTTGATCAAGAAGCCAGCGGTCAAGTTTTCCTGCTATATGATTGCAAGAAAAATGATGAGAGATTACACAAAAGGGGAGTGCACACTGGATACTATGTCATTGGAAGAGCACTGTATCCAGGGGGCACAACTAAATTGGTGTTCATTTCTGCTTAATGAATTATTTGAAGCCTGTGAGGACAACTATAAGAGGGCCACTGGCTTCATCTACGGGTATCTTTTCATGGCGTTGGAAATGTGATAATGGACATTTCCAGGAAACATGCAACCTCTGGAAGTTGTAGTAGGCAAACCATTAACAATGAATTTCACACCCTGGAAAGCATCAGGGGACCCCAACACCAAGGAGGTGAATGAGGAAGCATTCAAATTATAGTACAACCAGATGGTGGATGTCACGATGAGAGAGCAGAGAATTCCAAGGAACTTTCTAGATAGTTATTCTACACAAGTATGGTTTGGGGTTAACCATAAGAAAACCTACATCAGGCCATCATGTGTGCCGGAATCGACCTTCAAGATGAGGCTGTTGAAGTTTCAAATCGATGAGTGAGCCTTCCACATAGAAGTATGTTCGTGGCCAGGAGTAGCAATGGAGGTCAGAAGCGAAGTCTAAGTCTATTCATTTTACGGTATGCTGCCGGATCCATTTCTAGGAGAAACATCAGAGGAAGCGATGGCCAGGATGTCATGACTACAGCTAACACCAATCATTTTTTTGAAGATTGCAACAAGAAACAGTGAAGGAGGCATCCTGAAACATCATTCCCGATCCTAGTTGGAAAGTGATCACCAAAACTAGGTGGGGGCCACACAGGTGATTTTTGTCGCAAAGTCTATTTTTAGACTATGTCTATTTTTAGACATATGGATCATGTTCTATAAGTTGTGGGATGCTATTTGTGGATGGTTGGTCAAGTTGGAAAAATAGATTTATTTCTATTTTTAGATATATTGGGCGGAATCTATTTTTAGATTTCCAGTCTAAAAATAGATATGTCGAATATTATTAGCTCTTAATAATATTTGGACTCTAAACATTATCTTATTCTCTTGGAGCACTTCAGTTAAGTGCACAGATGTGGCACAGGAGCTGACAGAAGGAATTATGCTATTCCTGAGAGTTAAGTGGAGCTATTGCATGGATACTTTAGTTAGAACTCATGTGACAGAGTTTGGTGGAGTTGATTGAGGAAGTTAATGGAGTTGTGTTCAGTTTAACTAATCTAAACATAGTTGAGCTATTTGTATCTAGTTTAACTGATTTATACAATTAGTGAGAGTGGTGTGAATTAATTATTAATTAATTCACTAATTATAAACTCATTAATCAACTAAAGAATACATCAGTTAACTTCAGTGCATGGACAGTTTCAGTGGAGACCAGTGCAGAGATATGTGAAAGGGCAAGTGTGACTATCAGTTATGACTATAAGTGATGCATGGTTTGCATCCAACACTCAGTAGAGATGCCTATAAAGACTGCGTGAGCAAGGCTGGGGTAATTCATTCTCATCAAGAGGCATTCTTCAGCAGGGATTGCGCAGTAGAGGCAGGCTAAAGGCTGGCAAAGATCGGTGCATGGGATTTGCAAGATCGGGCCTGATTAGTGTGTAGCAAGTGGAGATTATACTGAGAGCTTGTGAGGAGCTTTGTATAATGATTTTTACATGATCTCTATGACATATATAATATACAGATAGTTGGGGGTTTTCAGCTTTAAGCTTTCCCATTACATACTGTGTTCATATGTGTGAATTTTTATGGCTTTAATGTGTGCATGCAATTGATTTTATTTCCGCATGTGATGATCAATGGTAGAAGAGATTTTGTATTGTGCATGAAGCTAAAATAGTGTGTGATCAGGAGAATCTCGGTGAATAACATATCAGTTATTCAAATTTCTACATGGTATCGGAGCGATATTGATCATTGGAGCAATTGCAAAGCATTGAAGCGGTTGAGTTTTAGGATAAACTCAAGAAAATAAAAATGGAGAAGAATGACACTATTCCGGTATACTTGAAAAAGTTTGTCCACTACAGGGATGAGCTTCGGAGTGTAGGAGTTAGTGTGGATGAGGAAGGACAAGTCAAGAAGGTTGGGATTCGAGCAAAGAATCTCTACAGACTTGAAGTAGATGGGATGTCTACAGAGCTTCCTACTGTTGGGAAGTGCAAGAAAGACATGCAATTGATGCTTGAGAGGGAGAAAGTTTTTCATGCAGGTAATAGTGAACCTCGGGATGTGGAGCAGCCACAAGATGAGGATCATGGAGTGGAAGAAACCACTCATGTAGAGAAATTTCGTGCCAGATGGGCAGAGGGAGTGCATGCAGCTATACCACCAGGTGAGAGGTGGGGCGACATGCATGAATAATCCCAAGAGGAGATTTTTGGGCAGGATTCATGAGATGGTGTGGATCTCATGAATTGAACCTGGCTACGAGGTGCCCACAGCGCAACAGTAGCATGATCAATTGGATTGATGCAGGCAGATCAAAGTGACAGTGTCGGATACTGGAGCGCGAATCAGAGTTGACAGCAAGTGCAGAGTGCATGGGTGCAAGAGTTCAACAACGCAGTGGTTCCTGATGACATGTGCAATTGGGCCCAGCAGAAGTCGAAGACTTTGATGATATATGCATCAAACTGATTGAGTTCCTAGCCGCAAATCCGCCTTAGAGGAGCTGCAATGCATGCATGTAGAGTTGCATGGCGCTCATTTTCAGAGGAATGCATGGAGTCACATGTCGCATGGAAAGACATCTTCTACTTGCTGAGAGGGAGTGTTGAAGACCGTAACAAGAAATAGTGAAGGAGGCATCTTGAAACATCAGTCTCGATCCTAGTTGGAAAGTGATCACCTAAACTAGGTGGGGGCCACACAGGTGTGATTTTTGTCGCAAAGTCTATTTTTAGACTATGTCTATTTTTAGACATATGGATCGTGTTCTAAGATTAAGTGGATGCTATTTGTGGATGGTTAGTCAAGTTGGAAAAATAGATGGACTTCTATTTTTAGACATATTGGGCGAAATCTATTTTTATATTGCCAGTCTAAAAATAGATATGTCGAATATCATTAGCTCTTAATAATATTTGGACTCTAAACATTATCTTATTCTTTTGGAGCACTTCAGCTAAGTGCACAGATGTGGCACAGGATTTGACAGAATGAATTACGATATTCCTAAGGGTTAAGTGGAACTAAACTATTGCATGAAGACTTCAGTTAGAACTCATGTGAGAGAGTTTGGTGGAGTTTATTGAGGAAGTTAATGGAGTTGCGTTCAGTTTAACTAATCTAAACATAGTTGAGTTATTTGTATCTAGTTTAAATGATTGATACAATTAGTGAGAGTGGTGTGAATTAATTAATTCACTAATTATAAACTCATTAATCAATGAAAGAATACATCATTTAACTTTAGTGCATGGACAGTTTCAGTGGAGACCAGTGCAGAAATAGGTGAAAGGGCAAGTGTGACTATCAGTTGTGACTATAAGTGATGCATGATTTGCATCCAACACTCAGTAGAGATGCCTATAAATACTTTTTGAGCAAGGCTAGGGTAATTCATTCTCATAAAGAGGCATTCTTTAGCAGGGATTGTGTAGTAGAGGCAGGCTAAAGGCTAGCAAAGATTGGTGCATGGGATTTGCAAGATCAAGCCTGATTAGTGTGCAGCAAGTGGAGATTATACTGAGAGCTTGTGAGGAGATTTGTATGATGATTGTTACATGATCTCTATGAAATATATAATATACAGATAGTTGGGGGTTTTCACTTAAGCTTTCCCATTACATACTCGTTCATATGTGTGAATTTTTATGGTTTTAATGTGTGCATGCAATTGATTTTATTTCCGCATGTGATGATCAATGGTAGAAGAGATTTTGTATCAGGCATGAAGCTAAAATAGTGTGACTAAGAGAATCTCATGGATAACATATCATTTATTCAAAATTTCTACATCATTCGAAGAATTGAACACTAATATAATGCCAAAGCTTTAATTGCAGTTCAAACTCTAACAAGTGATTCCTTATTGTTTCCTACGTTTATGGAATTTCAAGCCGCAAATTTCGCCTCATCTTCCATCACTAACTCCCCATAGTCACCACCATACCTCTGCCCAATTTGTCTGGGCCTACCTCAGCCGACAACCACAAATCTCCTCGCTTTCTCAAAAGAGTAAGGCCCTGTGCCTACTGTAGCTACACCAAAATCCAAGAACCCAAAATTTACAATGTTCAGCCGTGCCCGATTCACTGGGAAGATCAATGCAACCAATGGACACCGGTGCCCCAATCTAGAAGAGCCATTAATGCAGACCCGTAACTCCAGAGTTTCCTCTATCAACCCCTATTCCTTTTTAAATATTCAGATATCCACCTCGCACTCACCACTCATTGGCCCACACTTCATACACCTCCAAAGATCATCCAACCCGAATGCCCCCCACATCGCCCACTATATATATCTACCGCAGCAAAGAGTAATAAGATGAATCTGAGACAACAAGGTGGAAGTTAACTGTACAACATTGGTACTTGAGATTAACCAAAAACTCGGATGAACAGGTCAACTTCCAGGACCTTTGAAGTCGTGAGGGCTCTTTTACCGGCAGATACAAACCCCCGACTAAAGAGCCGAACCCGTTTCAACTAGCAAACTCCGGGAGTATACTTCAGCAAATGCATCCCACTCTAAGCATGGGTAACCCTAGTAATCCACCGCCGAAACTAACACCTGCCGCAATCACCACAGAGCACTCAACCAAGTCCATCAGGCAGAGATCAACCGCTCCAGACAACAATCAAGATATCTCCGAGCCGAAAGATGCAGAATTCGGGGGAACGACGTTAGCTTGTACAAATTCATTCAGCCATGTGTAGCACAACAAGCAGAAGGGGCCTTTACGTGTAAATATGAGCTTCAGTGTACAAATCATCACGCATCAAGAGCACGACCACCAAGATGGAGAAATATAATTTATAAAGGCCAATTAGATACTATGGGACAAAGGTCTTTCTAGATCTTTGGCCAATGCTAATAGCTCAACACTCAAATACCAGATGATATATCAGACAAGAAGTGATATCGTTGGATGATTCGTTCACATCCGAGGGTCTGCTCGAATTTTTGGGTCAAGAAAAAACTGGAACTAAAAGCAAAGACTGCAACAAGACTACAAGCTACCAAAACCTACCATTTATATACCTGAGAAGATAACAAAAAGGCAAAAATCCGTAGCCAGATGGTGAAACTTCCGAAAAATACTACAGGAGCGTATGACTTATCAAGGGTCTACATGAGTGTTCAACTCACTCACTTTGGAAATCACAAATTCGATTTCATCACAAACTTACAAATGTCGAAGGAGATCTGTGTAGGCCATAGACTCGACGTACTTGGACTAACCCATAATTGCTTAAGAGCCGGAGGTCAAGATACAAAAAATTGAGAAACATTCGGCAACAACCAAACAAGCTCTCTCAGAGCTAAGGCACCACAATATTTCTCGGCCTAAACTATGCAAGAAATGGCCACGTGAGGCCAACATTAAAATCAAAGATGTCTTTGTAATAGATGCCGCCCATCTCATGGGAGATGCAGGCGTAACGCAGTCACTACGTAGACAAACCTTCATACATGAAGAATGGAAATGTGCCATTTCTAGCTTCGTAGAACTCAAATCATCCGTATATTGGCAAAGGTCCCCAAGTTGGGGCCCTGTTGGACAGAAGAAGAAAGGAGAAGATGTGGACCGCGCGCAGGCAAGGCATCGATGGAGATCAAAACAAATTGAAATCAATTGACTCGTGATGAGTCAATAGTAGGATGTGTCCGGGCCCGTTAAATTTGTTTTGAAATAAAAGGGTTTTTGGAGTTGCGCATAATAGGTGGTAGAACGCAACCACGGTGAGGGAAGAGTTGTCACTACAGAAGACCGAACAAGAAAAATAATCGTTGCGGGCGTTACAGATGCAGCATGGAAGCGATATGTAGAAAAAGTGAATGCCAAAGGAATGTGGGGATGCGTAAAACGCTAGAATGGAAAGGAAGGAGAACCGGCCAATCGCATCGACAAATAAAATAGGCAGAATGCATTGCAATGAGGAAGGAGGTCGTTACGTAGGGACTGCAGAACATGAGCCTTAGGAGAGCTCGTTCGTCTGCTTTTGTTTTTTTCTCTCTCTCTATGTTCATTTTGTTCTATCATATGCGACACCATTGTAATCGCTTATGTTGTATCGCTCCGAGGAGCAATGTAACTATATCTTGTTGTTACTGCAAAAGCTTATGATATGAGTTTTATTTTTTGAGTTCAATATTGCGTCTCTTATTTAGTTGAATGTGTGGGTTACTTTAAATTTTGTTTTTCTCTCCTAAATGCGTTGATGAGCATTTTCTACTTACGTAGCATTTGCACTTATTGGTAGCATGTAGTCTTGTGGGTTTTAGGATATGTCGTGGTTGATCGATACTTGATCCGATCCTAACCTTTAGTAAGGTCATGGAATGCCTTGGTGAGACTCTCTCGGCTTTTGAAGTAGGGTGAAAATGCCGATGTTGTGCTAGACTACCGTTGAAAAACCTTGTTGGCCTCCATCTTGAACCTCGGGTCTTGCCCAAGAGACCTTTTTCCTTGCCAACAAATGGTTCAATTTCGGGACATACACTCATTCCGGAATTAGATCAATGGTATCACTGATTTCGAGAAAGAAATGCAAAACTAGTGGGATAACCACCTAGATCAATTCATAGCTCAAAGAAGCGGAGGTGAGACAAAAAAGGAGAAAGTTGTTAAGAACGGTTCTATTCTCTAAATCCACCAAAAGGATATCTATGAGATCTTTTTAAGGAAAGTTTCTCAAGGAGCTCTACAACTAGTTGCAGTAGGACTACGTACCAAGACATTCCAAAGAGGTTTGTGGAAGGTCGCCTAGTGGGTGCACATAGATCTGCAGCACTCCATCTGCTAGATATCAATTTGACTCCGAGCTATAGATTTTTGGGTAGACTTCATCCACAGAGGGTACATTTGAGGGATGGTGATGGCAGACTTAATCTACGGTGGAGGTGCCTTAAAGATTTTGTAGTGTCCGTATGTATCATCAAGAGTTGACAATGGGATTTTACTGGGGAAGGTCTGCAGAGGAGCAGGGAAGGTATGCATGTGTGGGACATAACTTTGATACTTTGGTCCACCTGGGATACATACATGGATCGGAATGAGGGTCATATGGGTGCTAGCAGTAGCGCCATGTAGCGACACATCCCAAGAGGATTTGGAGTTAGAGTCTGGGATGGTTGGTAGAGCAAGGGAACGTTACCTGGTGATCACTCCACTTTTGGATCGCAGGGACAACAAATGATGATCCAGTCTCCTTTGGGTTTGACACATGGGGAGAACTAAGATTTACCACATGGCGAGGCAAACTTATCATGTTGTTGTCAGTGGTCATGATCGGAAGTGGATGAGTAGATATAAACATCACTGTACCTCGAGTAGGATGAGCTGCCTACACATACTACACAAGAACCTAGGATAAAGGGACATAGCCTGCATTCCACAAGTATTGTTTTCTAGGTAAATCCCCTCTTCCGATAGAGGCGATCCCTCTAGCCCTAGGGTGGTTCTAGCAAATTCCACAGAAACACATCAACATCGACCTTTCTAGATTGTAAATGAAATTCAGAGCAAGGAAGATGAACTACCTGTTCGATGCTATGTTGTCGCTTTGTCGACCTTTCATCCGGAGTTCTCTTCAATTTCACACATAGCTGCCAACGGCCCGATTACCTATACAAACATTCACACCACGACAAGCATAAAAATCAAGAAAAACATAAACAATTACAACCGTCTAACTTATCAAGGAATGCTAGAAATACTATTATAAATGTTGTGTAACTACCTCCAAAAAATAGAAGAAAAGAGATATCAAGCCAGAAATAAGCCACTTCAAGGGGGAAACCTCCAATACATTACATAATTGAACAATTTTTGGATGATACAATTTACAAACCTCTTTCTATATATAGGATTCCATGGGGCCACAATGTAATCCTAGTGGGGTGACAATGTAATCTAGCCAACCTAACAATAATAATTTAAGGGCACAATAATAACAATATGGGGTTACAAGGGTACAATAATAACAATAAGGGGTTACACTAACAATAAGGACTATATTAGTAATATAGGGAACTAACATGCCCCTCTCCTTCAAAAAGTGTTGTCCTCAACAGTAGCCTTCCGGGTGCTTATGTATAAAATTCTCATCCCCTCCATGTAGAATATTCGATGGGTAAGTTCTTCCACTTGATGAGATAATTCAAATTGATCAATTTCGTAGCCGTCGAGTTCTTGTTTCCATGACCGCTTCAGTTCCACATATTCTTCCTTCCTCATCAATTTCCGGCAATATTGTTTGAACTGAATATTTTCACCTATAACCTTCTTTAAGCACAGCCAGGAAAATTGGATGCACTCGTTGTTGAGTCTCAAAAGTGTTGTCCATATTCATACATATTTCCATTATGTCATAACCATTTAGCTCTCTTATTTCTATAGCCATTTTGACTTAAAAATGCATCAAGTAACCATTTTCATAAATATATGGGTTAGGATCCTGTTTTCCAAAGTTATTTATTTTATGTATTTTAAGTGAATTTATGATTAGAAACTAGAAAATTAACATAGTTTCATATATCTATATATGTGTTATGAGTTTCAGACATGTGTAGGTCAAAGGAGACTTAGAAGACCCTTCTATGTGGCACTCTAAGGCCAAATTCGAATTTGGTTGGAGAAGATTATGGGATCAAGAGGATATGTGTCTCACTTCCTTGTCAGAGTTGAAACTCTAAGAGGATATGTGTCTCATCTCTGTTGTGTTGAAACCCTAGAAAGACAAGTGTCTTATCATTTCCTATTTTGATTGTAACTCTAGAGATGGAGTGAGAGATTCATGGACTCTATTACTGAGATGATCATATTTTGTATAAATAGGAGAATTTTTCCTATCATAGGTAATGAGGAAGTAATGAAAAAGTAGTAGAGAAGTCTTTGTAACAAAGTTCAAGATGGAATGGGATGTAGATTTGTGAGTTCTTCTTAATAGAGAAATTCAGCTTCTTTGATGTTGTTTGATTATAACTTTAAGGAGTCAAGGAATTCACCAAATTGGTAACAGAGGGCCCCGCTATCCAAGGAGGCTTTACATGTTTTCTAGATAAGTTGCTTTCAATTTCGTTTTGTCATATTTCTACTTAGATTGCTTTCTCGAAATCATAGCTTTTAGCATACCTTTTTCAAGTATAAATGTGCATTTGCACATAGTTTTATAATGACTAATAACATGGAATCAATATTGTCCTTCAAGATTTTTTTTTCAGTTTTAATTCCAAGATCGTTTTATTCATTTCAGCTTTTGAAATATTTGCTTTCCTAGTTAGATTAGATATTAAGCTACTCAAGGCCATTTTCAATACTTCAAAAGCCACTGACTGACAGAGGGATTGAAGAAGTGAGTGTGTAGCTTGATATTAGTTTACTTTCCTCAAGTAAGTTGATATATTAAATTGCTCATGTCATTTTCGCTACTCCGAAAGACATAGCTGACCGATGGTGAGGATTGGAAAAGAGTGTGAAGTTTGATATATTAGTTTACTTTCCGTGAAGTTAGATATATTAAATTGCTCATGTCATTTTCAGCTACTTCCTAAAGCCAACTAGATCGATGGTGAGGATTGAAGCATGAGTGTGTAGTTTGATATTAGTTTCTTTTTCTGCAATTAGATATCAAATTGCTCAAGCTTACTATGGTTACCTCCGAAAGCCATAGCCGGACTAATGGTGAGACTATTGTGTTGATGTAATTTGATTTAGATTTACTTTTTTGATGCAATTCTGGATTTCTTTAAGCATAGTTTCTTTTGTGTTTTTAGACAAAGTAATAGATAATTTGCTTTTCATGCTCAATAGTTCGAATGCTTGATTTATTAGGCTAAAGGTTGTCATTTTCATTTCCTTTCAAGTTTTGTCAGGCGTTTCAAATTCCTTTTAAGTTTGAAGTTGGTAAATCATTATAAAGGACATCATTGCCTTGAACATTCATAATTATTAGGTTTGCTCTTTAGAATTTCATAAAAATCCAAAAACGACAAAAAGTAAGAGATAGGTTATCTTGCACATATAGTGCGCCACATCATTACCATTTAATCCCCGGGTTGATAATTTATGTTAGCAATTTAGGACACACTAAATTGACCAAACACTGTGAAGCAAAGCTCCAATTTGTATGCTATGTAGTACCAATCTTTTGCAACACCTTGTAAGGACCATAGTACTTTGGCGATAATTTATTATCCTTCTTGTTTAAGCCAGGGACATTTGTTTGTATGTTTTCAGTAGCTAAAATACCCAATCTCCTACATCAAAACTTCTCATGCGATGTTGATTTGCCTATTGTTTCATTCGATTTTGTGCCAATTTAGGTTATCCTTAAGAGTTGGAGAAATTCTGTCGATGCTCGATGATCTCTCCACCGCTTGAACCTTCAAATTTTCCTTAAAGATGATGATGATGGTGGATGATATCCATAAAGTGCCATAAATGGGGTCATTTTTGCTACAGCATGGAAGGAAGTGTTATACCACCATTCAAAGAAGAGGTAACCACTTGACCCATTGTGTTTGTTTATCGTATACAAAACAACGAAGATATCCTTCCAAACATTTATTTACTATTTTAGTTTGACCATCGCATTGAGGATGATAAGATGAGCTATGAGCTAATTGAGTACCCAAACAAGAAAATAACTCCATCCGTACCCAAAGTAAAATGGGATCTCTCGTCAATTTCACAATAACCCTTTGGGCTTCCATGTAGCTTTTGAATTGTGTCCATAAATGTAGTAGCAATTGTACTTGCTTTAAATGCATGAGAGATAATGCACAAAAGTGTGTGCATAATTGGTAAGTCTATCAACTACCACCATGATGACACTCTTTTCCTTCAAACTTAGGTAAACCCGTGATAAAATCCATTGAAATCTCCTCCTAACGTTGACTTGGAATGGATAAAGGTTGTAGAAGTCCTGTGGTCTTAATTGTCTCAACTTTATTCTCAATAGGGGTAAAACCAAACATTCTCATTATACAAAATTTTGAATATCGCATTTAAGGCCATCCCAAAAAAATTCTTCTTCACCATGTGGTAAGTTTTTAAAAATCCCGAGTGTCCTCCCAAAGGAGAAGTGTGCACCTAAAAAAATCTTTGTTTTAGTTTGGAATTTTACAAAGATATGTTTATATTTGTACCATAAGGAATCATTTTTCCAACTAAATGTATCGTATGTACTAGATCTTGTCGCAACTTTTGAATGAGTGTCCATACATCTTTGTCCTTCTTCCATTCACCTCTTGCTTTGGTTATCCAATCGGTTGGATAATAGAAATGGCACAAAGCAATGGCCACCTCTTCTTCATTCTTTCTAAGAGTGCATCCTAACAAATATTGCTTTCCTTTTTTAGATTATTTCTAAAGTCATAACCTAACATCTTGTGACCCATTTTTGTCAAGCCTTTCCGAAGATAGTCTTTGTTCCAAAAGTGTTTAAGACTATCATGATCAAGCTTTTACCTTGCCTTCCCATTAGGTAAGTTCATTTCTTTAGTGCATACAAGATTGTTAACATTTCCTTCTCATTAATAGGTTTTTGTAAATAATTTCCTTTTGATTGACGATTTTCAAAGCAATGGGTCTTCCTTTCCCGTATTGTAACCGCACTAATTCCATTTGAAAATTATTCCACAATAAAGGTTTTGGTGGAAGTCTCTGCATAGTTAAGACTTGCTAGGCACATTGCCTCTTTAAGATGTTCAAAGGCCTTAGTTGCTTTAGGAGTCCATGAAATGCATATTTCTTCAATAATGTTGTTAGAGGTGCATTATTCTCCCATAATTATTAACAAACTTGCACACACTTAACCTACAAGAAATCCAGAATCGCTTTATGTTTGTGGGGACTTTCCATTCTCAATGGCTTTTAATTTTGTTAGTTAGGTCTACTCAACACCCTCGTGAGAGCAATATGACCTGCATATTCCACCTCTTTGTACTCCAAAGAAACATTTGGATGTTTTTTCATATAATTGTTTCTCCGCAATAGTTTGGAGTACCTAGCCAACATGTTCAACATGATCCTTCCAAGACATGTTGTAGATTAGTATATCATCAAAAATACTAGCACAAATTTTCTAAGGAAGGGTTTGAAAATGGAATTCATCAACCCTTGAAATGTAGAAGGTGCATTGGTAAGGTTAAAAGGCATGACCACCCATAATGACCTCATGAGTTTGAAATTTGTTTTTTGAATATCTTCCTGCCTTCATTCTAATTTGATGATATCTTGAACGAAGATCCAACTTGCAAAATAAATTGCTCCATGTAATTCATCCAATAATTCATCAATCACAAGAATGGGAAATTTATCTTTAATGGCGAGCTTCGAGCTCCCTATAATCCAGACATTCACCATGATCCATCCTTCTGTGTACCAATACTGACACAGAGCAAGAGAAAGAACTTGACTAGTTGAATTATACCACTTAACAGCCATACAATCAAATGCTCAATTTCGCTCTTTGACATATACAAGGATATCTATAAGTGCCTTATGCTTGAAAGGAACACTTCCTAGAATCAAATGAATAGCATGATCACATCACGAATAGGTGGGAGTCCTTTGGGAATTTCCAAACACCTTGGAATGACTTTGTCCAATACTGTTGGAGATCTGCAGAATAGACATGATTTTGATGTTGGAACTTTAAAGTGAGAATAATTGCACGTTTCTGCTGAGTCCTTCTCTTTAGAAACTTTGTCATGACATTAGAGTTTATTATTTCGGCTTCCCGCAATAATTCCGTAATCTCGACTTCCTTCCTTCGAAAAATTTCAAGAAAATTTCTTGAAAAATTATTGCCATCATTCCCCAAGATTTACAAATTCATTGTACTCAAGACAACATCACCTCCATAGGAATGGAAAGCATTGACTATTCAATACATATTCCCCATGGTTAGCTTTGATATTATGGCATTTTCTGTGGCAATTTATAGTTCCTCCATTTGCAACCATCACTTGACATCTGTGTTAGGTATAGGAAACAATTACCCCCTTGCCAGTCTTATGAATAAAATTATGGGTGCCATCTTCAACTAATCAACACTATTACCTTTTTCTTCTTGATATGTCCTTTCATCTTGAGATTTGGAGGAGTGGTAATTTTTAAGCCATGGCATTACACGATATGGCTTGATTCATTTATTCCTCTTCTAAGGTCGGTTCCCTAGACATCTCTTTTCGCCTTTCATCTTCTTCACAATCTATGTAAAATAATTTCTTCTCAAGACACTTATGACCTTAGTGTATTTGCTATCACAATTGTAGCAAAGCCCTTTGCTCTTTTTTCTTCCAATTTTTTTGTGGTGTCAACCTTGGTAGGTTGTAGAAATCTAGCGTAGCAACACTTCCTTCTTTATAGAAGTGAGTGGTAGGCTTCCTTGTCGCCATAATTTTACATTCAATTTTTTTGCCAACTTGAATGCCTTTCCCCAATGAATCAGTTCCAAAACGCGACCATGTTGGATACATTCAAAGGCATATAAAGAAGTCAATCTTTGTGTTCCTTCCGGAATACCGGCCATCTTTATAGCTCACTTGGAAGTCTCAATGTAAGCCGCCTACCAAACCTTTTGTTTGAGATTTATCAATTGGCTAAAGAAGGTGTTGCTCTTTGTATCCTCATAATGTGCTATCATTTCTCCGTAAAAATTGACCAAGTGACATTTTTTACGGATCAAAGCCATCGATACCATACAAATGTAAAGAGCTGGTTTTAAATGTAAAGTTGCAATGCGTACCTTTTGTGTGTTTTTTCACGTTATGGAGACAGAAAATATTGTCTATCCGTAGTATCCATACATGTGGACCTATCAAAATTCTGTCCATTTTTGGAATATGGTGGTTCTTCCCCGCCAACATTAGAGTTTATGAAATCACAATTAACATTTATTTTGTTCTCATCATGAGTTTATTCTACTATCTTTCACCATTGAGAAAACATTTCTTGTATCAATCTCACAACCTTCCATGTCTCCGCTTTTAGATCATTCTTCATGTTTTCCATGTTGTCTTTCATGTCATCCATCTTAGCTTCCATGCCATCCATATTAACTTCCATGCCTTTCTTTCAAACCGTCCGTCTTCACTTCCACGCTTTCTTCAAACTCATTTCATTTTTTGTTGTTTCTGTGGAGCTAACTGGCACTTGCTCTGTAATTTTGATAGATCAAGTACAGATTCTTCATCTCTATGGGAGTCATAGCAGAGACTTCTTAAGGCTTAATGGGTGTTGAATTATTTTTAATGTGTGATCTAGAACCCATCGATATCTACTCTACAATATGCCCTTCTTTGGAATCAATTTAAATTGATTCTTCAAGCAAGACTTGGTGCATTCTGAAAAAAAAAAAATACACACCTTTTTTTCTCATTTTTTAAGGAGCTCAGTTATTGAAATTGGATTATTTTGTGATTGTTCAATATTTGAATTTTGGCATCGACGAGTCTCTCTAATTTCTCTTTTTTTGAATCCCACAAAGTCTAACTCGATTTTTGGATTCTCCAAGGAAAAGTTGTGTCCATTATCCCACAATGACCTAATTATGGACTACTTTAGTAGAGTGAACTTGTACAACTTTCCACGTGTCAATGTTTCGTCCTTCGCCTATGAAATTGATAGCCAAGAAACCAAATTCCACTTACTTGCGACCTTCTTTTACTTGCGCACTCCAATCCGATGCTCGCAGAGAGAGTTATTAATATTTTCCCCACGATTACCTCTTTTTGAGATGAAATTCGTGAGCTTGAAACATCACTATCTTCCATAGATCATATCTCCGCAAATATTTTGAACCAAGTCTCCGAAATTTTCTCGACGAGTTTTCAGATTTCGGCTTTGCACCCTAAAATTTCAAATTCGAACCTTCAGAGACCAAAAGTTATAGCGGAAAATTCCACGATGACCTTGCTTAGAGTAGCGAAACCCTAGTCCAAAGCTCGATACCAAATGTTGTGTAACCACTCTCCAAAATATAAGAAAAGAGATATCAATGCCTTTAGAAATAATCCACTTTGAGGGGGGAAACCTCCAATACATTACATAAATGAACAATTCTTGGATGATACAATTTACAAAACCTCCTTTCTATATATAGGAGCCTACATTACAATGTAACTGAAATAATGTAATCCTAGCCAACCTAACACACACCAGGCACAATAATAACAATATGGGGGTTATAAGGTACAATAATAACAATACAGGGGTTACACTTAACAACAATAAGTGACTAGTACAGTAATATAGGGACCTAACAAAATGTAAACAAGAGTGGAAGATAAACATCGATGCATTTTATTATGATAAAGAAAAAGGGGAGTTTACAACCAAGCCTTGATGTTGAGGCTCTCCTTCGTAGGTTCGTATCCAAGCACGTTTGAAAACACCTCATACATAAAGGTCTAATATATCAACTATGTTATTAACACACAAAACAATCACACTCGCACTATTATCCCGAAGCCATGATTGCTTCTTTTTCTCTATGCTAACTCCAACTTTCTAACTCGTATTCGACTAAGGCAGTGTAGTGAAAGAGGTATCCTTATATAATAATGGAGGAGGAGTTATAAAGTCTCTAAATAATGAGAAAAGAGCTTATCCTTTTGGAGTAGTTCCTATTTCTGGGAACAAGAATCCCAAAGGGAATTCTGGCCATATCCTCAAAACAAATTTCCAACTCGTCGCCGCGAAGCTTCTAGTCGGGAAGCACTTTCATTTTAAAAAATCTTCAAAATAGATCGACGTGGTCCAACATTAGACAAAAGTACCAATCGGTGCGGGTCTCAATGAAAATCTCGTTTATTGATGCGGGTCGACACCGAGAGAAAGTGCCGACCTTGAAAACCTGATTTTTGTGATCTTCAAAAAGTTGTAAGGAGATGAATTGGAAAAAAAGTGTGGTTCAAGGGTATGTATTCCATGCTTGGAAAGTACACAAGGGCTTTCCTGGGTCCTCCAAGATCAAGGAACGAGGAGCACAGTGGACAGTGCAAAATTACCTGTACGATGCCCCTAAAGTATGAAATCCAAACACAAGTGAGGGGTGAAGTTCTTTACAAGTACGTAAAAGGGAACCAGTTGTCGCCGAGAGACTTGCAAATCAAGCATAGATACATATAAATAACTAAAATCTTTGATGAAAATACATGAATCAAGCAAGGATGCAGCCATCCGTAAAAGAGACTGCAAGTAGTAACCATTCATCCGAGAAGGGACTCAAGAGGGCATCAAGGTATGGTCGAACCATCCATCCGAAAGAAACATGTATCCCAATCATGGGAGTATCGCCTCACAACTCGGACTCTAGTAGAATAAACTAAGGTCTTGTGCTCTTTCATGACCCGATCAAGCATAACTCCTTCAAGCACAAATAAATGAGTTGAAGTCAAACATGTGTAGGAAAATCACCCTCGATTACCACCCAATGATGAAATTTGTTAACAGCATGAGAAAACCACCAATAATGATAAAGGCTCTCAAGGTACAACTAGTGCAATCACTAATGAACAATGAGGCCGATTGAACACCCACGAAATCACCGACCAAAGGCCAATGGTGAGGACCTATTGCCGAATGCGAAGAAAATTGCCATTGAGGCATGCAAGTCACGAGAATGCAAAGAAGATGATGGAGCTTGGTGAAATGAATTACTTTCACTAAGTGGTTCGCAAAGTAATTCTCATGTTGTAACTATTTTTAGACTATGTCTATTTTCAGGACATATGGGAGCATGGTTTCAGATTCCATTTTGAGATTCTTGGAGCATTGGTCATGTTGGTAAAATATTATATTCTATTTTTTAGGTCGAAGAGGTCATGTGTCATTTTTAGACCGCTCTCCAAAAATATAGTCAAATAAATATTAATACCTTAATAATATTTAATTATAAACAAGAAGCATTTTGGATACTTCATTGAGCCATGTGTATGTCATATCCGAAAGAGGAATCACATGTTCCTAAGGGAAGCTGATGGCATCATGCATGGTTGACTTCAGTTGGACTCATGGCAGAAGTTTGGAGGAGTTACAAAGAGACAAATAGTGGAGTTGTGTTCTGCCTATTTTAGTTGAATCAGTTGAGATTAATAATTAGCTAATCAATTAGTTATGAGTGGAGTGAATTAAATATTATTTAATTCATTACTAGTAACTCATTATTAAACTCAAGAACACACGCTCACTACGTTGCATGACGTTCATGGGAGACCCGTGAAAGGTAGATGAAAGGGTGGAGTTAGCTATCGCCAGACTATATTGTTGCTATTTGCAACAATAATGTGATAGGAGGAGGCTTCCATGAGGATTGCCAAGTAGCTCAGCTTGTGTTTACTATATAAAGAGGCCATCCCATAGCATTGAAAACATGCATTGGTGCAAGGCAATGGTGAGTTTTGAACCAAGAATCCGTTCAAAACTTGTTAGATTGTGAGTAATCGTATGAGAAAGTACTCTAGCATCAGGGAGGAGAGTATTGTACTGAGTTGGCTATTTCGATTTATTTATACATATACACATGGTGTTTTTTCAGCTATAAGCTTTCCCCATACACACGTGTTAATGTGTATGATGATTTATTGTGTTATCGCTGATTTTATTTCCGCATGTGATGATCTGAAAGGAGTTGAGGAAGAGAGATTATAAAGTTGTATGAAGTTCAAATAAGATGTGACCGTGATATCCTATGATAATTAACTATTATTCAAAGAAATTTCTACATGGTATCGCAGCTATTGAAGCAGTATATTGATCATCGATGTTGATTACAAACTTATTTCTGCAGACAGAGTCCGCATGCGTCGTAGCCTCCGGATTCATCTTTTCTTCGAAAAGTGAAAGTCCGGTAATGCCTTGCGCTCAATCTCTCGTGCTAGAAATAATTTGTTCTCACGTATCTAGAGTACCGAGCTTTGAGGTGGAATTCGGCCTATGTGCCAGCTTTGTTTTCTTGGTGCCAAAGGTTGAAAATGTCTTTCAACGGTTTGCGAATTAATGGTGTTCTTTGAAGGCATGAATTATGTTGCATGGAAGATCGCATGGAGGTAGTATTAGAAGATAATAATCTAAGAGTTCAGAGGCCATTTCCAAAGCCCACCTGATGCAAAATTTGAAGTCGATGCATGGCAAAAGAAGATGGCGAAGTGTCAAAGCGGATCCCGTTGGAGGCGTCAAGGATCATATTGTATCCACTTGATGGAAAGGCTACCTATGGCTTAATGTGGAAAGCTGAATGAGCCCATTCGAGAGTAAGAGCCACCAAAGGAAGTCAAGGCGCTCAAAGATAAGCTCGGTGTGAACATCAAGATGGAGAAAGCATGGCGTATCGCCAACACCTCACGGGAAAACACCACAGAGATGAGTCGGGAAGTGTGGGGGTGTGGTCGTCAAAGTTTCACTGATCGTGAGCCAGTTTCATGTGTGATGGACGGCAGGTTTTGGATTAACCAAGGCGTCATTTCATATGATTCGGAGATTGGGATTTGTCTTTAATTTATATAAATATTTGGGTGTGCACATCGATATTTTTGGGAAATGATGGTAGATATAGTGTGATCGATCGGTACCATATCATTTCAGGGAGTCTGCAAGCCCTTTGTACTGAAGGATGTCATGTATGTACCGGGATTGAAGAAGAACTTGACTTCACATATGTTGTAGATGATGGTCTTCAACAGTGAAAGCCTTCCCCGCGCAAGTAGAAGACTACCGGAGAGACCCGGAAAATAGGGGTTTGGACCAAGAACCTTTATCCGCGTGTGTAGATGGGCTGCGTAGCATGGCATGCAAAGCGGGAGAAGTGGTGAGCTGGGATGATGAGGGTGAACCGTGGCACAGCAGATTGGGCCACCTTTCACCATGGAGCTTGAAGACTTCGTTAAAGAGATGACATCGGGTTTCCTAAGGGCACCTTGCGCAAATTACATCAAGGTAAGGGGTGTACTTTTAGGGAAGTATGTGAAAGCCACCACGAGAAGGATGTAGTCGCGCCACGACGATCCTTGAGAGAGTCTGGCCACGTATGGTCCTTCTCGCTGTTTCCGAGCAGCTACGTGGCTGCGGTGGATCTTTGATGATTTCTCTCGAAAGTGTCGATCTTCATGCGAAGAAGAGTGATACATCTCCGTGAAGTTCTCGTGTTTAAAAGTAATCGGTCGAGAAGGAGTCGGGAAGAAGGTGATTTCTCTAAGGAGTGATGGGACCGAGGTGAATTCATCTCGCTGAATTCGGGGCGGAGCCTGCGTGTACGAAGGGATTCAGAGAGAGCTCATCGGCCTACAACCCGCGACGGGGTGGCCGAGCTGAAGAATGTAACGATCGTGGGTGCCGCATTCGGCGCGATGTCAAGATCTGTGGCCCTACCCTTCAGCTCGTGGGCCGAGGCATGCAATACACAGTTGCATGTGCAGAACCGTTGTCCTCACATGGTTCTTGGCATGAGTGTCACCTGAGAGTTGTTCTGTAAGAGGTCCGATATTTCCCACTAGACTTTGCCCCTCTCATTCTGCAAGTAATGTGACGAAGGATGCGAGAAGGAAAGCCGATCCAACCGCCGAGTTGGAATATTGGGGTGGCATCCATGGCACTCATAACCACGGCAGTATTTTGTTTCTGGAGAAGCTGTATCTTAAAGGATTGGGATATAAAATTTCAAAGAGGAGAAAGCCAGCAGCCCGTTGGAGAGGGAGCCACACTTGCATGCATGAGAAGCTGCTAGTTCCTGGTGAGGAGCTCCCGATGTGGATCACCACAAGAGGAAGTTCAACAGGTGGAAGGAACAATCATGCAGCCAACCATCGCAGGGCGCATGCGTTACTGCGGTTTTAGATCAGCTCTGATGCAGAGAAGGTTGTAGGACCACCCACAACATGGCACAGAGACAAATACCGGATCTAAGACACCGGATACATGGCTCTTGGGAGTCAATGTTGTGACGGAGTCATCCTTTGAGGAAGCAGGAGGAACCCGCATGGGTTGATGCCATGACCGAGGAATATGATTCGATCATTTCAGGAATAAGGTGGCGTGGAGATTGTCCCAAGACCGTTGGGAAATCATGGTGGGGTTTGCGATGGATCTACAAGGTGAATTAGGCTACCGACTTTATGGAAAAGCAAGGCAAGATTTGTCGCCCGTGGTTTTCACGTATCGAGGGAGAATATCAAGAGGACTTTTGCCCTGCTGCAAGGTAATTTTCCATACGACCCATCTCGTTTCTTCGGGTCACAGATGGGGTGGCACATTCATCAAATGGATGTGAAGACCTGCTGCTGCTCTCAATGGGAGAGTTATTGAGGAGGAGGTGTACATAGAGCAACAAGGTTTCGATATCTTTCCGCAAGGAGTCGCATGTGTGCCGACTCAAAGCACGTACGTCGAAAAGTGACCCCTGCTTGGTACACTCGGATAGGACAACTACTACCCCGGGCTTGGATTCTCCAAGAGTGAGGCTAGATCAAAACCCTGTATCGCATTGTGGTGAGGAAGTCGTTGATCATCGGTAGACTGTGATGATTCGATTTTGACTGCTGGCGAGCGCTGATACTACGGCAGCATTCGGCACGAGAGTTTGAGATGAAGGACTTGGGGCACTCTTCATTATTTCCTCGGGATTGAGATTTGGCAGCGAAATGAGTGACCGTTTGTTTCCGTGCGTATGCCCGACTCGAGAGGTCTGGAGCAAGGCCGCAAGCTCGTTGGAACTCCTCTTCCCCGGTGGTTGAGGAAGGAGGATGCTACTTCTATGAGGGATGCCACCGCCTATCGACAGCTTAGTCGTGTATCCGGTCAATACATGACCTCGATATGCTATGTGCCACAAATTTTCGCGATATGGTTAAGCCTACCAAGCTCTTTTGAAGCAAGGTGCAAGCATGTATTGCGCTTATATTAGAGGCACACGGATATGGTCTATGGTACAGACAGAGGATGGAGCGGCTTTCTCGTTCTACCGATGCAATTGGGCAGTGAGTCCAACCTGACCTAAGAGCACTTCCGGAGGAGTTTTCAACATTGGGTCGACAAAGGCTTCGGCATGCCGGGAAGAAGAAGCAAAGAGATCCGTGGTACCAAATACAGAGGTCGAGCATGGGTGCACTAGCTCGCCGGCAGTGTTATTTGGATGAGGAAGATCCTCTGTGTTTGTTCAAAGTTTTGGAGCCTACGTTGATTCATCGTATAACCGTAGCTTCATCAAGCTTCCCCGTTAATCCAAGATTTCATGATAGGTCCAAACACATCGACATCGTGTACCATCATATCGTATATTGTGTTCACGGGAGAATCATGATGTTTACATGTTCCTGATTTTAGATCGGGGGATGCCACATTCCACGAAGGCGCTCACCAGAGCAAGTTAGAATTCCACAGAAAAGTGTGATAGGGATTGCAAGAGAACGATATCTTGGCCGAGAGGGAGTGTTGAGAATGCAAAGAAGATGATGTGAGCTGGTGAATGAAGTCGCCTTCACCTGCGTGGCCCTCGCAGCGAATTCTCATGCCGTTTCGAAATATTTTTAGACTATGTCTATTTGTGACATATGAGCATGGTTCGGGATTCCACTTTGAGATTCTGAGCATTAATATGTTGGTAAAAAAAGCGATGAGACTCTGTTTTTTTAGGTCGGTGAGGTCGAAGGCTAGCTTTGGGATCGCTCCTCCTAAAATATGGAAGTCAAATATTATTTACCTTTAATAATATTTTAGACTATAAATGCTAGCTTACTCTTCTTGGAGTACTTTCTCGAGCTACGTATGGGTCATGTATCCGACGGGGTGAGAACTGCCGTGGTTCCTGCGTTTGATGGCATCATGCATGGTTGATTCCGCTGGACTTCGGCAGCAGGTTTGAGGAGTTAATGAGATGCCTAGTGGAGTTGTGTCTCCGTTTATTTTAGTTGAACTATTGAGATTAGTTTAATTAGCTAATCAATTAGTTAAGGAGGGAGTGAAATTAAATATTTAATTCATTAATTAGTAACTCATTATTCAACTTAAGAACACACGCTCACTACTTATGATGATCGGTCAAAGGAGATCTGCTGAAAGAGGTAGATGAAAGGGGTGGAGTTAGCTACCGTTTTTCAGACTATAATGCTGCTATTTGCAACACACGTATAGGAGGAGTAAGCCCATGAGGATTGCGCAACAGCTCGGTGGTTTATCTATATAAAGAGGCCATCCCATAGCATTGAAACACGCAATAGAGGCAAGTAATTAGTGGTGGAGTTTTGAACCAAGAATCAGTTCAAAACCGAGCGAGATCAGAGTAATCGTATGAGAAAGTACCTTGTATCAGAGGAGTAATAGACCGAGTTGGTTACTTTATTTCTCCATTTTATATACACAATAGTCATGGTGGTTTTCAGTTGTAAGCTTCCATACATACCGTGTTAATGTGTATGATGATTTGATGTGTTATCGCTTGATTTTATTTCCGCATGTGTGATGATCCGAGTTGAGTCGAGGAAGAGATTATGTGCAAAAGTTGTGTATGAAGTTCAACAGTATGTGACTGTGGATAGCTCCGTGATAATTAATTATTATTCGAAGAAATGTATACAAGCTCCAAGGTACCGTAGCGAGTCTCTAGATCGAATTTTTTATAGAGTCAAGTCGACAGCGATCGTCGAAGGAGGGTCATAATGAATCCTACATCATCGACATGAAACAAGAAGGTAATATGAGTGAATCAAGACCGAAATAGAGGATCGTGAAATGTACAACCGGCGAATGATTTTCTTCTTGAAAATATTGGCAACACTTGACTCAAATAGATCAAAGGTCATGTTGACAATATTTGTAATCGAATGAGAGGCAAACAGATTTCCCAAACCCATGGAGGAACAAGGATGGGTAGTTAATATATCCCAACTCGACACGAATTGCAAATAAGGCTGTTCAAGAGTGAAATACTACCGATTATTAAATTGACGAATAACTTCCATTTCCACCATTTATGGCAGTGATTACCTCTTTATTTTACACAAGTTTGAAGAGATACATATGCTTGTCGTATAATTTTGTCCTCCTGACAAATCCATCCTAGCAAGGTTTTTATGAGCCCTAAGAAGGAGGAACTGTGTACATCATGGTGACAATTTCCTAAGCGTTAGGATTTGGGTAACGAGTCCTTCACAAAGGAAGAAATAGACGTCTTTATAATATTAGAGAGTTTGAAAAGAGGTGGAAAAGAAACCCCACTGTGTCCCTTTACAAGTAGTCTCACAAATCCGAAAGGTAGAAAACTATGTCTGAGAGAAAAAGGCATAAACGTATACTAGGTAGATAATATCAAGCCAGCAGCCCATTTAACGAGTTCAAAATCTTACAAGAGTCTCCCGACAATATTTTCAATTTTGTAGGAGTCGGTGTTGTTAAAAAGTTGATTCCTCCCGAGGAATGAGTGGAAGGCAGAAATTGGTTCCCGTGATGGTGGAACTACCTGCACGAAGTAAAGGTCAAGAGGGCCGGGCTAACAAGACCACCTATTACGTATGTTCCTCAGAATGGGTAAAATAATAAAGTGAAGGCATATGACTCCGCAAGCATATGGTGACGATGGTATGAGAAACCAAGGTTCATCTCGCAAAATAGGCCGATAAAATGGCAATCACGAGAGGTAAAATAAGAATGGTTTCATTTTTACAATGCTTGAAATCAGAAACTCGCTTGAAGTTTATCATTTTACACAAGCTTGAAACTTAAAAAACTATGCTTGAAACTTGTTTCATTTTTATGCTTGAAACTAAACAAACTATGCTAGAAATAAGTTTGCATGCTCCCCAAAGATGGTTGCTCAATTCGAGGTACATGCCCCTGTAAGCCATGGCATTCACCCGAGTAGACTACTAGTTACTAACAGGTGGATGGAATGAAGCTGGTTCGCTACGAGATCAAGAGAAAGATCGATTTTACGAGATCTAATCAAAATCTCGAATTGAATGGGAACGTGTTTCATTTTTAACGAGGTTGAAAGAGAAATAACTATCCTCATGACCTAATTCATTATTTAATGAGGTTGACATAGAACAACTATATCTTCATATTTGTTCTGGCTTAATCAACTGACACAAGAAAATGAACTATGCTCCAAAGAGCTTGTTTCATTTTTAAGGAACTTCACACAAGAAATGAACTATGCTCCAAATCTAACTTGTTTCATTTTTTAAGGAGCTTCGACACAAGAAAATGAACTCTTCTCCGAGGACCTTGTTTCATTTTTTTTTAAGGAGCTTGACACAAGAAACGACCCCGGGCCCAAAGACCTTGTTTCATTTTTTAAGGAGCTTGACACAAGAAAACGAACTCTCGCTTGATGGCCTTGTTCAAGGCATAGAATACTGCCATGGTTTCCAAGAGGTGCTCATCCGCGGGAGAGAAACATTCTGGAAATCGAATCCAATGCCCCCCAAAACACAATAATAACAACGAAATTATTACCGAATGCGAGCATGGGGAAAGGTAGCCACATACCTCATTCGTGGCGAGGGAAGAGACGTTCAGGGACTTGTAGTATTCTTAGGGAAGGGATGATGTAGTCAAATGTCACATCAAGACCAAAGAATGAAAGCCGATCAATGGTCATGATCCGACTCCTTCATGTGGAAAATGGTATCAATTCTCGAAAGAGGGAAGAGACAAGCGCACCTTATGGCATAATCATAGTCGTTCTCAAGAGTAAGTAAATTAAAATCCAAAGGCTTGGACCACCATCACGTCTATATGTATACTTCCCTCCCAAGTAATAGGCAACTTCGAAGGATCCCAAAGGTTGACTCGTCTTCATAAGTTTCTCAATGTATTCCGAGTAACAAAAGTACGCGTGAGAACCCAAAGCTTGCCATGTAGTTGAGGACATAATACTAACCGAGGTGCCTTCATCTACAATTGTGCTCTGTGACAACCATAAGCCAGGTGCATGTAGAGTGATCTCAAAGGGTACGTAAGAAGGAAGAAGGTATCCCATAAATCAACTCCAATCAAAGGAAGCGACCAAACCATAGCGGAGGGGGTGCCATAGAATAAGAGGATTATCCCCCCAGGTTATTTAGTGGTTACCATCCTCCGAACTTCGAGGAATGAGATAAGGAGGATCACTTCGGGAACTATGGCCACAGAGTCGGGACAGTTTATCCCTCGGACCTGGAAATGGGAGGACCACCCTCTGATCCCGAGGAATGAGGAAACAAAGGAACCAATTGGGATGAGGCCCACTCGATGGAAAATACTTGCAATTGCAGGTGGAACCAAAGTTGTCCTTCTTCTCAACCAATGATTGGTAAAACAAACACTCCTGAGACTAACTTTCAATAACTTCATCAACCTAGTCGAGGAATCGAAGAAATCCTCCGGTAACCAACAGGAAAGAAGATAGGACTCAAAAGCCGAAAGGGTATCCAATACTTTGTAGCTTTGTCCATATAATGACAAAGGTGAATAAGGCCCTCACACAACCTACAAAAAGGGAATGGATTCAAATTCGTTTTCTATGAGTCTCATTGTCTCACGAAGGCTCATCATCGCATGATGCCGGTAGGCCGATGATGTAGGGGCGAGACCCAAGCAATATACCACATACTTAGTGCATCTAGGAATACCGTGGCAATCACGAAGAAAGTTGGCTCTCACATAGCCGGCAAGGGAATTTGACTCGTAGATGGAGTGGAGGTTTCTCAATATTAATGTGATGTGGGTAGCAATATTAAGCGATTTTCCCTAACAGTTTTCCTTCTTCTTTCTTGACTTCTTCTTCTTCTTCTTAGCCACCCTATTGATAGAATACAAAACTTTCACCGTGAAAATAGGAAGAATAAGGTGAAGGAATAGGCGAAGAAGGTGAGGGTTAAACTTTAGAATAAACATGATGCTTGCTCAGAAAAGGAGACGTTGAATGTAGAGGTTGGGACATTTAGGGACCACCGAGGTCGAAATAACCATAACGGAAAACCAATGAAGTTATCCCAGAAGGAACAATGTTGCCATATAAGGAGCACCAATATCTTCAAAAGAATGAAAAGGATCAGATTCCCTTCTCGAGATTCCTTGGTTGGTAAACTCCTAAACGTTGCCATTGGAAACAACCTCAAAAAATCATAAAGGAAGATAACTTTAACTAGGAATATTTCGTGCGTTAATTTTTTTAAGACATCAAACAAAACTCTACCTTTTCATATTTAAGAGTCAAGAAAAGGATAAAAGGTGACTCCGAGTCACTTTCAAATTTAAACGAGCTTAAAAGGAAAAGGTGCTCATGATCTTTTTCACTTTGAGAGACGAAAAATATCAAAATGACTACTCATGTAATTCCTAAGCAAGAGGGTGTACCAAGTTTCCGTGAATCGGCCATACATACACTCAAATGATGGAAAGAGAAATTACTGCGGACTTGACGTGACGTGTAGGTAGTATCCCCAAATGTTGTGTTCAAAGGTATCATGGTTATAGGGCGTACGCGGTTTCCTATGGATAAAATATTGAACCTATGAGGGTATCCCTTTATATATGGGAGATGGTATGGGGAACACATTGCCGATTGAATGTGGTGATGTCTAAAATAAGTGGCGAATGAAAACTACTAGTTTTAATTATGTCAAACACGTCACTAGCCTACACTTAAAATGCTCATGCTTAGGTTTCAATGCTTCCTTAGATTGATTGAATTTATTTTAAGGTTGATCTGAATTAATGTTTCTGGGCCGAGGCCCTACCGCCGTCATTCAAAAACTTCTATATGCATCTATATGAGAAAATAATCTCAATTGATGACTGCTATCTAGTGAAGGGAAGAGTATCAAACAAATATGCAAATGGAAACAAGAATGTTGCAAATGAAACTTTTTTCCTAACTAGATGACTTTCAATATCTAAAATTAATCTAAATCTTTCAACGACATGTGAATTATGCAAATGTAATCTATGAAAATTAGTTTTTGAAAATTATACATTTGGTCTGTGTACAATTTTTCTTTGAAAGAATAAGAATGCACCGAATGCATTTTATGAAATGAGAATCTACTTAATGCATGCTTTCAATGAAAGAGAATGCACTCACGCATTTTTAGCTTTCAATCATTAAACAATGTAATCTAAGTTCAACGATAGATTCAACAAAATAGACTTTCAATGCAATGTGATCTAACACACTTTAATGAAAAGCAAAATTTGAGATGAAAATTGAATGAACGCAAATTTGCTTAATGCAAAAGGGATGAAAAAAAAAACATTAAGAATAAAATCATGTTTTGAACACTTTGTAATGAAATTCCTCAAAAGGCTACGAGAAATACGAGTTCAAGAACAAAGAGGACTTCCAAATCATGGGATCAAAACAAGGCATTCATTCCCTTTTACATCAAGAAATCGAGAAAGAATACTTTTTAGCCAAACAATGAGCAATGTAATCTATGCTCAATAGCTTAACAAAGTGTGACCAAATGAAATTGAGACACTTGAGGCTTGATCACTCAATCAACTAAAGCAAAGGAAATAAACTAGAGATTGGTTTCACCAAGCAAGGAAACTAACTCAATCATCAAGGCGATGTCCCGCGAAGCATGCAACCAAAGACCGATGCACGCATCCTAGAAAAATTAGGGATGTGGTGATGCACGTCCCAAAAAACAACCAAAAACCAATCCAATGAGTGAATAAAACCAACTTGAGTGAAGGGGATAAAATTTAAATCAATGTGTGATAAAAAATACCATAAGGGCAAGACACACCGGTGAAGGACTTAGGAAAAAAAACTTAATTTACAAATGCCGAAATTGCACGACTTTGTGGTCAAACTAGCACCAAATAACGCAACCTTTAGGACTAAAACTACACCAATGTCCCATTGGCACAATGCTAATGATACTCAGCACCAATTGGTGCAATTTTAGACAAATAAAAAGTGCCAATGCCCGAAAAAGAGAAAAAAAATTTCTCCCAACCAAGACCAAACTCACCACTTCAAGCAAAAACTAAAAGATTGTAATTGATGAAAAACATAGAACAAACAAGGAAATGGTCGCTGATCAAACTCGTCAATGACTAAGACCTCAAAGAGTGACAACCCAAAGGAAACTTCCCTAATGGAGTCGCCATAATTTTAGTCCAGGTAAATCCTCCGTGACATAGCGATCCCCTCTAGCCTCTAGGTGGGACTAGTAACCACAGGAACATACTAACATCGACCTTCCTAGATTGTAAATGAAATTCAGAGAGCAAGGAAGATGACCTACCTTGTTCCGAGCATAGACAAGCAGCCACTTTCCATCGAAGCTTTCTTTTGATTCGTCGTTCTCCTCAAGTCTACAGTGTCGCTGTCGCCAACGTCCAATTGTCTGTGTATTGAAGGTCAAGACACCACAATAAGTATAAAATCACGACAAACATAAAACAATTACAACCTATTTAACTGATCAAGGAATGCTAGAAATTCCCATTATAAACAAGAGTGGAAGATAAAAATCAAATGCATTTTATTATGATAAAGACAAGGGGAGTTTACAACCAAGCCTTGATGTTGAGGCTCTCCTTCTAAAAGTTCCAGATTCCAAGCACGTTTGAAACACCTCATACACAAAGGTCTAAGATATCACTATGTTCTTAACACACAAAACAATCTTACCTCTACACTCATTCTCCCCAAGCTATGATTTCTTTTTCTTTTTCTCTCTATTCTAACTCCAACTTTCATCTTGGATACCCACTTTGACTTCCGACTTGCTGCAGCGTAGGCGAAAGAGGCCTCCTTATATAACAATGGAGGAGGAGGTTATGGGCCCCTCAACAATGGGAAAGGAGCTTATCCTTTGGATTGCCCTTATTTCATGGGAACAAGAAGCCCAAAGGGAATTCCCGCCATATCCTCAAACAAATCCTCCATCTCTGTACTTCGTCAAGTTTCTAGTCGTTGTGCTCTTCTATTTAAAAACTTTCCAAAAGAGGATCTAGGACACGAGTCCAACATTAAGACAGAGCGCCAATCAGTGCGGGTCTCAGTGCAAATCTCTGTTATTAGCACGGGTCAGACACTGAGATAAAGCGCCAACCTTGAAAACCGGGGTTTTACAGGGATCTTCGAGAAAAGAGATGAATTGGAAGACAAAGTGTGGTTCAAGGGTATATATTCCATGCTTGGAAAGTACACAAGGGTCACTGTATGGGTCCTCTAGGATCAAGGAACGGGGAGTATAGGGAGAGTGACAAATTACTCTGTAACAGTTATCTCACATTCAAAGTGGCGCAACGTTAGCATGGTGGCACATGTACGAAATTAGTAGGGGACTCGAGCATTACAGCTCTACACAACTCGATAACCTTTAGGGGTGAGCTACATACTACATGGGGGGATCATGTTGATCTTCCATTGGGATTTATCAAGTCACTGATGGATTGGGGGACTTCATTAGCATGACAAGTTGGTCAGCGGGATGATAGCAAGAGGAGCTCATGTGAGCGAGACGCTACCTCTGCAGGTATTAGGCAGTATATTCGAGGATTTATTCTTGGAGTGCGTAGGATGGACCACTTGGTAGGGATACTACATGAGAAGTTGGGCATAGTGTCATATTATCATGATTCCCTACTCACTAATGATGACCAGAGGGCTTTTGCTACTTGTTCCTAGCATGATGGTGAGCGGAATAGGTGGAGCTTCATATTGGACAGGATGGATTGGGATCCTGGCATTGAGGTATCCCTTCATATTAGAGTGATGCAGAGGATAGGGAAGATTTAGTGGCATGTCTGGGACCCAGGCACATTTTGCAGTGACAGTGGGGGAGCATCAACTAGAGATGAGGCTTGTTCAGGTAATGCTTGAGCAAAAGAAATTTTTTGGCGGGGTGGACTTTAATATTCCTAATTAGTTGACAACTAATTATAAATATTATTTTTTTCCAATTTTATTTTTCTTAATTTTAGTAGGAAAATAAAAGGGTGAAGGGACCCATAAACCCAACAGTTAGAATAAAACCACTTTTCTAGAGCTAATGTGGACAGCATAGCTCTTGTGGGGCCAAGAGGCCAAGAAGGCAGCTCAAAAAGTGTGAAAGCTAAGTGGCCAAGTAGTAGCGCAGTTAATCAGTGAACCCAAAGATGTTAGGGTTTCACAAGAATAATAAGGGGGTGAGGGCATCCATGGAAATCATTCTTTCATATTCTTATTTTCTGGTATTTACGACCTGAGCATGCTTGAGCTGTTTAATTGAGTCTGCAGTGTTGTTTATCACACGGGTGTCTCCGAGTGGAGATCCTAACCTCATCCTCAGGAGAATTTGAGTGCCTGCTCAAGAGAGGAGTTTTATTGTTCGATGAGATTAGATTCAATATCTTGGCATTAGACCACATATATTCCCTCCTATAGCAGCGCAGTCACCTAATGATTTACACAGTCCAACAGCAGAGGGGTTCTAGAAAGGGAGAAATTCCAAGGCATTTTCACTTGGAATCCAGTGAAGGGTTCAACCCTTCAATACTTGAACTTTGGGGGAGTAGTTTTAGCCAATTTATCTATTAGTTCAACCCATAGTTATGCATACCCAACAATAATCTACTAGCAGTTCCAGCCAGGACTTCGAATTTCCCAACAGTTGGGTGAGCTAAGCCCAAGAGGGCCAATTTTCTGAAGTAAAAAATAATATTAACCCTTTCTGGGTTTTTATGAGTAGAGTCTGTGATTAAAATCCGGGAATTTTATGAGTAGCAGATCAACTCATTTATGCAATCCCTACTCAACTAGAAGCTATAGGAGCTAGGGGAAAAAGGGTCAGATTTTGAAGGTTGGTATTAGATGAAACCCTCTCTGGGTTTTTCTTAGTAGAGTTCGTGGTTAAAATCCGGGAATTTTATGAGCAGCAGATCAAATCATTTATGCAATCCCTACTCACTAGAAGTTATAGGATCTAGGGGAAAAAGGGTCAGATTTTGAAGGTTGGTATTAGATGAAACCCTTTCTGGGTTTTTCAGGGTTTTGTGCAAGGATCGCCTTCCTAAATTCCTAAAAAAAATTTAGCAGTAGAAGTAACCCAACTGGCATTCTGAAGTCAGCTAGCATCAACATTTCTAAGCTAGGCAGCGCAGATACAGAGCCACATAGAGGCACTTTCAGTTGGAGTTTTTTCTTGGGCTTGAGTTTTCCTTCGAGCCTACCTTGAGCAAGTTCAGGTGAAAAATTTCCAGCACCTCATTTGTACTCTTCCCATCATATTAATAAAATGGCTCAGGACTTGTTTTGGCTCCAATTTTCATGTTTCAATGATGTATTTTCTGTTGCCGAGTTTTTTGTCTATTTTCACTTTTATTACTATTAATCCCAATTTGGGGATATCTCAGTTTTACAAATTGAAAGGACAATCAATTAATTTCTTTTCAGTTTTTCATGAATGTCTTTGGCACTGATTTCTCCTCAACCATAAATTGTCTCCCAAGGTACAACACCATGGATGACCATGGTTGTTACAATGTGATGTTGGACCAAGATACAATATTTGTCACAATGTGACCATGGTTATTGGCCATCGTTGAGCATGCTTGACCATGGTTGACTAGGGTTGATTTCCAAATAGAGGCAATATTTGGCACAATGTGACGTTCAAAATGGTTGAGCATGGTTGAGTTTCATATTGAGAAAATCATTCTTATAATGTGATATTAGTAGATTTTCATATTGAGAAAATATTGGTCACAATGTGACATTGGACCATGGTTTACCATGATTAAAATCCAAATGGATAATATATTAAACCCAAATATTAATATTATAAACCCTATGAATAATATTATACCCTGGGAATATGAACCCTTATATTAATAAACCCAAGGGATTGATATTGTAGATCCAAGGGAATAATAAAGCCAAGGGATTAATACTAAAAGCCTAAGGGAATAATACTAAATACCCAAGGTCCCCGGATGTGGGTGACATGCCTCGATCGTGCGAAGATAGATCTTCCCATGCTCAAGATGATGACGCCTTGCAGCGACATATTTAATTTGATGCGGAAACTTATTTCATTAATAATTTACAACGACGCTCTGTTGTACTTGATCTATTGCCATACTCTGAATCACATGCACTCTCACTTGGGTCGTCTCTCATCACATCTGAGAGTGTTCCAAAACCACTCACTGCATCTGTGCTTGTGCCATAGGTCTTCAAAAGGCACTGCAACTCCTCATTCTGCCATATCTCTATTGCTCAATCTAGTCTCCAGAGCCATTACTATTATTCCCCTCGCCATCCCGCTACTGCTCCAGCTTCCCTGCGTGCTCCCCCTGACGTGCATCCCTTGTCGCGTGCCCTCCTGTAGCGTGCCCCTCCCTCTGTCTCCCTCCTACATGCACGCCCCCAACTGCATCCCCCCCATCTGTGCGCATCCATGTGGAAATCCCCTCCTATTTTTCCTATCCCCGCTGTGGGCTATCTGAGGCGGGATACCTTGTTGCGCGATCCCCTTCTGCGTCACCCCCTGTTGTGTGCCCCTCCACCAAGCATCATTGTTGCGCACCCTCCAGCTATGCACCTCTTTCCTCTACACCTGACTTCCCCGCCTCTACTCGTAAACTTCCCCATGGCCCCGCGCCAATGCCAAAATGCCATCAAGGGTAGCCAAAGAGGTGCATTCTTGGGGCACAATCACCATGCTCAAGATCAGCGTTTGGAATCTATTGAAGTTTCCTCTTTAGGAAGCCATGACAGGGAGGCTACTCATTGGCCTGACCCCACCCCGGAAGAAATAATCTTAACTTCGGAGAATCGGAGGGGAAAAAGAGGCCCTAGGAAGTTAACCATTGTGCACTATGAGCTTCCCACACTTCGGAAAACCGAGTCACTCCTTGTACATGAGGCAGCGGAGGAAGAGACTGATGTTTGGATAATGGACTCAGATGGAGTCTGGACTAGAGTTCCTAATATTGAGTACCCCGTTTCTCCTATCATCTGCACAACACCCCCGAAGCCCCAGCACGCCCCAACAACTGAGAAGGAGGCCATTGGGCGTGATTATGGTTGCCTAATCGAGGAGGAGGACCCCACACCAGAGGATGATGAAGGAACACCATGATTGCACGGTTTCTGGGTTCTTCTTTGTTTTTTGTCTCTTAAGGACCTACTATAGCTATTGTGTTTTTATTTGTGTTACAATTTTTTTTGTAAAACATGACTATTTGCCGCTATTAAGGGGTTTGTTTCCTCTTCGGAGGCCACCTCAAACCTACTTTATTTTGAAGCTTTTAAGGTTGGGATTGGCTAAGCACAACTTGGCATGTCAGCCCAATGCCTATGTAAAGTTTCTTTTATGTTATAATATAGATTAGCCTAACTTACAAAAAAAAAATATTAAATACCCAAGGGATTATAAAACCAAGGGAATAATATTAAACCAAAGAGATAAATATTATAAACCTTTAAAATAAACATGGTTGACCACCTTTTAACACCATTGATTTTCATATTGAGACAATATTTGTCACAATGTGACATCGATCCATGGTTGACCATGGTTGATTTTCATATTGAGACAATATTTGGCACAATGTGACATTGGACCATTGTTGACCATGGTTGACCATCATAGTAAACCCAAGGGATTTATAAACCCTAAAATAAACATGGTTGACCACAATTTATTTTCATATTAACACAATATTTGTCACAATGTGACGTTGGCCTATGGTTTACCATGATTGATTTTCATGTTGAGACAACAATTGTCACAATGTTGCATTGGATAATGGTCCATGGTTGACAATGGTTGACTTTTACATTGAGACAATATTTATCACAATGCAACATTGATATTTCTTGAAGGCACTACATTTGTATTAGTTTTATTCTATATCATTCAATTTCCTTGCAACTATTGTCAAACCAGAACACCAAAAGTAGATATAGAAAATGATTTGGCAATAATCTCCTCGATAATTTCTTGAATATTTTTTTCTGAAGATCTGCCTTCCGCCATTTCCTCCCTCGATAGTGGCTTCCATCATGAAGCATTCTTCCTCATCTCACGCATCTCTTAGTTTCCATGACCATCCTGATTCATTTCTCCATTTCCACCTTCCCCACCAGTCTATCTATTGATCGTTTATTCACTCTCAAGCTCGTCTTCCATTTCCCTTCAATGTATGTGGAATTAGTGATCTGATTGCTCCACTAAGGAACTGCCAACATGGGGACCCCCAAGCTGAGGCTTTCCAACATCGAGTTCTAGCCACAATGGGCCATAAATGCACCCACGGATTCATGAGAAAGTATTTGGAACTGCCAAACAACGTAATAAATTAGTACCCAACTCATAATTTGAAATTAATTTGGAAAAGATTACATATTTGGAAATCTCCCCCACCATTCCATGTGAGCCTGAATGAAAAGCTCCTAAGCCACTAGGGAAACATGGATCTAAAGAATGGAACTATGTTTTGTTAAAGATTAATCTTAGTCAAATAATTAGTTTGTAGAATCAATTAGGTGTTAGTTGAAAAACTTTTTATAATTGTTGATCTAGTGTATATATTCATCTCTGGAATGAAACAATTTCAATGTGTTTGCTCTTATAAATTCGATGTGTTCTTATCTGTTCTTTGTTTAGATTTTCTCTATTTCGCAAATTTTTCAATCTATCATGGTATCAGAGCATTGGGGTTCTTCTTGGGAAAGGGAAAACTGCTGGATATTTGTTTCTTGCCCGTTGGAGATTTGTTTGTTGCCACAAGAGAGAAGTGTGCAGATCATATTTGTTTGCTTGTTTTCTACCATTGGAAAGAAGCATGCAAATCCACTATGTTCCTATTTTCTTCCGCATGAAGAATAAGACAGAGCCAACATGGGTGAAAGGATAGCCTATTCGTTGCAAATGAAGGTTGAAATCATACAAAAAGAGCCACATTCCATTCGTAACCCTCTCAACAAGCTTCTTTGTTTCCGAGATGCACATATATATTAGCCCTTGAATGTCTTCAATTATGTATTTGATTAGATTTCAATCAATTTTTTTAAACAAGAATGGAGCAAAAGCAACTTGAAAGACTTAGTATAGCATTCACAGAGCTAAAAATTTGTGAAGATTACAAAGTGTCTGTAAAAAATCAGAAATATTGCCAAATACCTGTTTTCGATTAGCATTAACAATACCAGTCATGTAACTGGTGGAAGTTTTTTTAAAACTCCATAATAGACCATAGTAATCTAAAATCTTTGGCATAGTTCATGAGGCGGCTTTGACTTATTATACTCCTATGTTTTTCTACTTCTCGCAAAGGGGAAAAGATTTACTTTTTGAAGTGTTTAAGAGGTGTTGTTTTTTAAGCTTTTAACGGGATTTCTGATTACTTTCAACATGGCATTGACAAGTTAGTTCACAATCCCTACGCCTTTATTTAGTGGGAATAATTATGGTTTTTGAGTCTTAAAATTAAATCATGCTTACGAGGTTTAGGTTGTTGGTAAAGTGTAGAATTAGGGTTCCCAGAACTTGATGCAAATGTAATTGCTACAATTTGTGCCACTCAAAGAAAACAATTTGATGAACTTAAATAGAAATAAGGTAGAGCTAAGTCCTACATTTTAAATTCTTTAGATGAATTTATTTTCCTAAAATCACTGCTGCTAAGACTGCTAAATCAATATGGGATATACTTAAGGTTGCTTATCAAGGTAATCACAAAGTAAAGACGGTAAAATTACAAACTCTCGGAACACAATTTGAAACACTTAAAATGACTGAATTAGAAATTGTTGATTAGTTCATGACTAAAGTTATGGGTGTTTTTAATCAGCTTCAGATGAATGGTGAAGAACTAGAAGATCAAAGAATTGTTGAGAAGGGTCTTAGATGTTTTCCCAAAAATTTTGACATGATAGTTACTGTTTTTTAGTCGATATAATTAACAAAATTGTTTGTGGAATAATTAATTGGTTCTTTATTGGCTCATGAAGAAAGAATTAATTTAGATGTCAGTACTTTAGGGCATTCTTTCAAATCTAAAACTTCTATGGATAGAGGTAGAGGCATAGGTTTTCATGGGAGGAGAGGAAAAGGAAGAGGGCAGTCTCATTCAGATGATATATCATAGGTAACTCAAACACATTTAGAGCAGTTTCAAACTGATCATGTTCGTAGGTGGATAGATAAATCAAAAATTCAATGTCACTATTGCAAAAAATATGGCCATTATAATTCTGAATGTCGAAAACTACAGTTTTTTTTTAAGTAAAAACAAAGCCAATGTCACAAACACTGAATGTGAAACATTAGATGCTTTATTTCTGACATGCCAAGTAACTGTGCAAGTACCTAATAAATATGTTTTATTGGTATATAATGGATGTAGTAATCATATGACTGGTCATAGTGATTTTCTTTCACATATTGATACATCTTTCAGTTCCTCTATTGGTTTGGGTGATGATCGTCAGGTTAAAGCTTAAGGAAAGGGTGTTGTGCCTGTATTAACCAACAAAATATTGTGAAGAATATCTATGATGTTTATTATGTATCCAATTTCAAGCATAATTTTTTGAGTGTTGGAAAATTAGATGCACATGGTTATGATGTTAGCTTTCAGAACACTACCTGCACATTTTTTTATCAACATAAGTCTCTTGTTGCAAAGATTCCTATGACAAAGAACATGTTGTATCAATTACAAATGAAAGTGAGAAGTTGTATGCACATAATGTTACAATTCCTACTGACTCTGAATTGTGGCATTTGCGATATGGTCTTTACCTATCAAAAGTACGAGTTTGTTACAAAGACAGTCTATGGTGAAAGGTTTGCCTACTTTGTCTGACCATATCTCTTCTTGTACAAGTTGTATAATGGGTAAACATAGGCGAGATAGTTTTTCATCAGCCCCTTATAGAGCCAAAGAACAACTAGAGTTAGTGCATACAAATTTGTGTAGTCCTATGCGAGCACAATTAGTAGGTGGTTGTCTCTATTTTCTTACATTTATTGATGACTTTAGCAGGAAAATTTGGGTGTATTTCATCAAATACAAATCCAAAAAATTTTCCAAGTTCAAGGAGTTCAAAGCCGAGGCTAAAAAACAAAGTGGCAAGTTTATTAAAGTTCTCATATCTGATAAAGGAGGTGAGTATGAATCTAATGAATTCATTGATTTTTGTAAACAACATGGTATTAAAAAACATACGACAACCAGTTATACTCCACGACAGAACATCGTCGCAGAAAGAAAGAATCAAACAATTATGAATATGGCTCGAAGTCTACTCAAAACACGAAATTTGTCTAAATATTTATGGGATGAAGCAGTTGCATGTTCTGTATATATTTTGAATAGATCGCCAACTTCTAGTGTTCAAAATATTGTAACTGAAGAAGCATGGAGTGGACAAAAGGTAAATGTTTCACACTTTCGAGTGTTTGGTTGTATTTCTTTCACCATGTTCCAGAAAAATTAAGAAAGAAGCTTCATGATAGGAGTGAAAAGTATATCTTGATATGGTATAGTGACCAATCTAAAGGATACAGATTGTTTAATCCTATAACTAAGAAGTTCGTCATAAGTCGAGATGTGAAAATCATGGAAGCAAAATCTTGGAATGAAATGAACAATACTTGTCCTAATCCTTTTATTATGTTAGACGAACATCAAGCACCTACAATGAGCACTCCAAGATTACAGGTTCAAGACAAAACCAGTAGTAGTACATCTAGCAGTAGCAGTTCATCATATTTAAGTGAGTCTGATTCTGATAATACAAAAATGAGAAGCTTAAGTGATATTTATGCACAAGACGATGTTGATGATGTTGTAAATTTTGCATTTCTCTCATTTCAACCCACTTGTTTTGAAGAGGCTATAAATGAAAAGGAATGGGTAGATGCAATAAACAATGAAATCGATGCTATTGAAATAAATCAAACTTGGGATTTGGTTGATCTAACTAATGATAAAAATTTTATAGGTGTCAAATGGGTTTTTAAAATGAAGTTAAATGAGAGAGGTGAAGTTGATAAACACAAGCAATATTAGTTGCCAAAGGTTTGTCACAACAACCTGGCATAGATTATGGTGAAACATTTGCAACTGTAGCAAGAATTGATACTGCTTGATTTTTACTAGCTATAACAACACAAAACAAGTGGCCAATTTACCAAATGGATGTAAAGTCGACCTTTTTAAATGGTGTTTTGAATGAATAAGTGTATGTTGATCAGCCACCTGGTTTCGAAATAAAAAAATAAAAAAAATAAAAAAAAAGTTGTACAGGTTGAAGAAAGCATTGTATGGCTTGAAGCAAGCTCCAAGAGCTTGGTATAGCCGAATAGACCATTACTTGCTAAATAATGGTTTCAGAAGGAGTGACCATGAACCCACTTTATATATCAAGAATCATCATCAAGGTAATATGTTGATACTGTTTCTTTATGTTGACAACATAATTTATATAGGTAACTTACAGTTAGATGAATTTAAAGGCCATGAATGTAAAATTAATTTGAAATGATAAGTCTTGGATTAATGAGATACTTATTACGTATTGAAGTGAAACAAACACATGATGGTATCTTTATAGGGTCAAATCGAAAGTATAAGTCACCGATATTTTGAATTTTTTTAAGATGGACGAGTGTAAACCAAAGGATACTCCTATTGAGGTTGGTAGAAACTTAAGTAAAAATGATGTGGGTACTGATGTTAATTTGACTTTGTATAAGAAACTTTTTTGGTAGTATTATGTATCTCATCTAGTTACTAGACGTGATATAGAATTTTCAACTAGTTATATTTCTAGGTTTATGGGATCTCCTAAAGAATGTCAATGGAAAGTTGGAAAAAGGGTGTTAAGGTACATTGCAAGTATAACTACTTATGTTTTATGATATACAACCTCTACAAAGAGTAAGCTTGTTGGTTATATAGACAATGATTACTAAAAATGTATGATGACTAGAAACGCAGCTTATGGATATGCTTTTCTATTTAGCAGAATTTGATTTCATGGTCATCCAAAAAGCAACCCATAGTTGTGTTATATACAACAGAGTTCAAGTACATTGCAATGAATACAAGATCATGTCAAGCAAACTTGATCAAGATTCTTCTCTTTGATTTTAGTATACATAAAATGAACCTATTTCAATATTTTGTTACCACACTTCCACTATTTCCTTGTCAAATAATAATGACTTTCATCAAAAAAAGAAAACATATCGACACTCCAGTTTTTCATTTCATTCATGAACCCCGTAAAAAAATGGTGATATTGTTCTCAAATTTTTGTGATTCCAAGGAACAAATGTAGCTGATATCTTCACCAAAATTCTAGGAAAAAATTAATTTTGAATTTCTCAATGTCGGGTTAGGCATTGAAACAATGTAGCCCTCAAGATTAAAGGGGGGTGTTAAAGGTTAATCATGAGTTAAGAATTAGTTTCTAAAGGATTAGTTAGAAGTTAGTTAAATAGTTTTTTAGTTGTAATTTTTCGATCAATGTATATATAGATATATATATATATATATATATAGTTCTCCATAATAAAACATTAGTAGTGTGGGTGTTCTCATCAATTTAGTGCTTTAAATCCATGATACAATTATACACGTAGCATTCAAAAAATGGAAATTGTAGAAAGATTCCAAAACTAAAGAACACTCTTGAATATTAATGCACACAAAACAATATGTCGAGCTAAGAACACCACAATACACTCACGGTATCATTTCTTGGCTAACTATTCGATAATATAGAACAATAGATTTAGATTTAGATTAAGGGGGGAAATTTCAAGAAAAAAACAAATATTTTTGTCCAAAAAGGTAAAACTATGTCATAAAGCATCCCTGTATTCATAGTCCATAAGAGAATATCCGTAAATAACATATATATATATATATATATATATATATATATATATATATATATATATATATATATATATATATATATATATATATATATATATGTCCTCAAATGGAAATGAATTTACACTAATCTAGATCTTACTATTTTCTTCGGTACACATCAACACAAAAATAATCTTTAGCACAATCTTTTAGCACAATACCTGCATATGGGATAGAATTAATCAACAAAATTCTACTTTTTTTTAGATTTGGAGCCCCTCTCATAAAGGCCTCACCTCATAACCTATAAATTGGAAAATTACCTTCAATATCCCCCATACTTATTAGTCCTTCCATTAGGCACGAGACTATATTAATCAAAATGGGCCTCTTAGCATTAGTTTCTTTTAAAATAATCTAAGTTTTTAGAGACTAAAATTTTTTGCAACCTATCAAATTATCGATTGATTTTTTGTCAACCAATAGAGTTATTTGCCATCTTATTGGCCTCTTCCCGAGGCTAAAAAGATATTACTTGGATTATATTTTGTATTTTCAGTTGATAATGAGAAACAACAAAATAATGCTAGCATTAGTCCAAATATATTAAATTTTATTTGGTTAGTGTCGCCTATTTAATTTATAAAGAAAAGTCAACGTACACATGATGAACTATTTTGAAACATTCCACCCCTCTATAAAGTTTCATTACTTTCCACCGCCCGTGAATTTTAATTTTCATTATTTTCCACCGGTTTCTAAGTTGTTTTATGACATCTGGACATTTTATGACATTTAGACTCCTCGCTTTACACTGCACATCTTCACATCTTCATTGTATTCACCTAAAGACCATGCAAGAGTTTCATCTTTAGTAGAAAATTTCACAAGCTAAATAATCATCGCATGGTAGAGGATTCATTGAGTTCTTGGAAAAATCCTCGCATGGTAGAATTTCCCTGAGCGACTACAGCTTATAGCAGCCCAAAGAAACTTGGCCTAGTTTGAGCATCATGGTGTGGGTGGGTTAAGTGAGAATATTGATACAAATTTCCGTAGAAGTAAACTCTTCAAGTCTAGAAGTTGATACCATCCATGAAACTCTTCAAGTCCCAGAGTGTTGACAGTAGAAGGCCACCGTGCCAAAGCAACTCTTCAAGTCTAGAGAGCTCGGTAGTACAAGGCCAACTGTACCAAAAGCTACTCTTCAACTAATGGATTTACTTCCGCACTCCATTGGATTGATAGGCATTCTTTCCAACAAAATAGACATTCTTTCCAACAAAATAGACGGATTGTCTCTGCGACCCATTCGATTTGCACCCTCAAAGGTGTTTTCGACATGTCCTCATTCATGAATAAATGTAGAAAGCTTTCGCAACTTCATATCATCCCTTTATCATATTAAATTGAGAAAATAAAATATTCCCATCTTTCAGGTGTAACATTATTTGCACCATTATTTGCAATTAATTGATGTTGATTTTTAAAAATACATTGACTATTGATTGTTTTTTTGACTAAACTACAAACCATCTACTCCAATCGCCTATGACTACCTCACATGGGTGCCTAATAAGTGTATAATTACTTTGAAGATCGAGTTTTGTAGATCAAATCAAGATATTTTTTTAAATAGCGAATTCAACATGATTCTAATGTATGTAGTATCTAAAAATTATGTTTAGCAGATGATAACACTGATTTGTAGCACTTGATCTCCAAATTATGTATGTAGTATCTAAAAATTTATGTAAAGAGATGACAACCGTTCGTAGCACTTGATCTCCTTTAGAAACAAAACTCGACATCTTCCAAAAATATAATGTGCATTAATTAAGCAATTTGCATCAATTAAGCGTAGGGAGAAAGAGCATGGATAAACAACACTCAAGGAACTCGTGGACAATTTTGGCTTTAAATCTGCTGGAATTAGACCCGTGTTTGAGTTCCAAACTTTTCGAGTTCCACTTGTGAGGGGAGCTTTGCCCATGAAACTTAGCTCCTAGGGATGGCCAATTTAAGACAATATCGGAATGTATAGAAATTGGCTCACCAAGAGATCGCGCAAAAAATGGGGGAATCTTATTGCCCTATATCACATGCTTCAATTAGGAAACAAAAATTTCCACATTTCAAACTTGGAAAATTATATGAAATAAACCTGCTCGAGCAAAATTTATAAGAATACCGGTGCTAAGAGTGAAAATTTATAAATGGAAACTTGATTCGTAATCTTTTCATTTTGGAATCAAAATAAAGACCAAAAAACATCCCCTCGTGATAAGTGTTGAAAATATTGCAGTCACCTGCCACCTTGGGCGGAAGAAGAAGAAACAAGTACAAGGGCAGAGTAACAGCGAGATTGAGTGCAAATCACCGTAAATTGAAGAAGCATGGAGAATGTAAGGATATGAATTTAATTTGATGGGCCGCACCACAACGTAGTAAGAGGAAATTAATTTGGATTATACAAAGTTACTTTATGCTTGGAATGGCGATTTCCGTAGTTCTGAATTTCAGGAGGAGGGGCGGTTTTATTAACACAATCAAGCTTTCGGGCTTTAAAGCCCTCAACAACCAAAATTGAAGAGAAACATGCTGAAAGTTCTTTATTTCTCGAATCGGCGAACAAGTGGTCCCCACCACTTATAATCAAATCGCAATCGCAATTTTTTGGAGCAAGGTCTCCCGTTGATATGGAGTTCTACGATGCGATGCGATCAAATCGCAATCGCAAATCGCAACATACAAATAATACATAGCCCAAGTGTCTTCGTTGATGGAAGAGTTCCGCAAGAGGAACGGTTTAATACATTGAAACATATATAATAATCGCCCCCAACAAGAGTCGAGGCCCGTGGGTCCACAAGACCACGTGGCGATGTCTTATTGCAATCGCAAGTGCTCCAATCGCAAGGTTTAATCGAGCGGGTTTTTTATTGTGTGCCCCGATCAAAGGGCGTACCCGACCATGTTATGAGACGGAGTTGATAAGTTGCATCGCGTCCGTGATTCAATCACAATCGGAAGATTGGAGGTTTGTTGTTTGGTTGCGCGTTTTTTTAAAGCTGCCAACCCGAACGCCATTGATATGCGAATTTAATACTCCGGCCATCGCATCCATGTTGCAACCCGCATGTTACGTTGATGTTTGCGATGCGATCCAATCGCAATCGCAATCGCAACGTCGCACAAGAGCTCAATCACAAGTTTGTTTGTCAAGGTCGATCGCCGATCGCCGACCGCTGATGTGGTCCCCACTCGCACATCGTGCATTTGATTTTTAAAGTGCCACAAAGGTTTTTCTTTGTATTTGGTTTATTTCCTTGTATCAAGTTTTATAAAACAGTTGTAATGTGTTAATATATATGCGCGATCATATAAATGAAAAAAGGCTCACGAGCCCGAGGAGTAGTATTGTTTTATTTTTATTTTTTGTCTTTTCGACAGAGTGCGGGAACCATACACAACAGCGTTGGTTTATAGAGACAGAGAGTATCGTTTTTGAAAGAACAGCAGCATAGTTCTATGCACCGCGTTCCCGTAGTTAGCCATTTTCTCTATGTGATCCCTCTATGTTAAGAGGAAGATTTGTAACGTACCTTTTAAGAGGAAATAGAAAGTTTGTTTTGCTGCATTGAACTCGTCCACCTTTGCTCGAAAGAAATTTTAATTTCTCCGTGTTAAGAGGAGAGGAGTTTACTTCCTCCATTTGGAATTCTCAATATTCCAACATGGTATCAGCAGCTGAGTTCAGTTTTGAAGGTTTCAAAGAAGTCTAAGAAGAAGAAGACTTGTTGCAGCGATGTTTTCTCCAACGAGCTGTGAAAGCCCAACAAAGGTCAAAGTTCGGTATTTCTCAAGGAAAACATAGTTCTTTTTTTGTTTAAAAGAGTTTCTTCTTTCGTAAAAGCGAAAAGGCAGTTTGTTTAAGTGTAGAGTTCAGTTTAAGAGAAATGGTCGGACCAAGCACATGAATGACCATTGGAAATGTTCACTTTGCCCACAATTTAAAGGAAAGAACTATGATTATTGGGCCATTACCATGAGAGCTATGTTTGTCTCACAAGACTTATGGGAGTTTATAGAAGATGGTTTTGTTGAAACAACGGTGATGAGCAGGCTTTAATGCCTTAACTAAAGCAAAGAAGATTTATTGAAGAACAATAGAAAGAAGGATGCTAAGGCCCTCTTTTATTTGTATCAAAGCAGAATGAGAGTGTGTTTCCAAGGATAAGCGAGCATGCTAAGAGATCCAAGGAGGCATGGGAAAACTTTGAAAGTAGCCTATCAAGGTATGGAGAAAATTAAGATAGCAAAACTTCGCTCCAGAAGAGATTTTGAAACTCTTTGCATGAAAGAGTCGATATGTAGACACATTTTTTATACATGTGATTGGGATCGTAAATCGTGATAAGATCCCATGGAGAAACTCTGAAGAAAAGAAGGATTGTGGAGAAACTTTGAGATGCTTACCCTCAAAGTTTGATGTTATTTTTACCACCATAGAAGAGACCAAAGATCTCTCAAGGTTTACGAGATGAACTTCATGCCTCGTTGATAACTCATGAACAGAGAGCGAGAGATGAAAACTCATCTCTTGAGCACGCCCTTTCAAGACCCGGATGCTCTCTGAGAAGAGGAAGAGGTCAAGGTAAAGGAAGAGGAAGACGACGAAGCCAGAAACGGAGGTGGAAGGAATAGCCCTTCACATTCACATGGAAGAAGCAATAGTGAAAAACGAGCCACGACCAAAGCGAAATGGCCGAACAAAGTGGACATCAACAAGGTGGACATCAACACCAACATGCTCATGGACAAAGGTATGACAAACCCAATGTCCAATGTGATTATTGCAAAAAATATGGGCACTATGCCAATGAATGTAGAAAGAAGCAAAAATGACATGAAAAATAAGCAAAATGTTAATGTAGCAAAAGAAGAAAAAGAACCCAAGTAATGTGTCGTTACCTTGTAATGTAGCACAAGATAGAGAGGATGATGTTTGGTTCTTAGATGCAGGATGTGGTAATCACATGATCTGGGAACATAGCACGTGCCAGCATATCCAGATTAAGATGCTAAATACGGAAGTAACCACGGAGGCCCGATACTTAAGATCTCTTTCAAAGGGAAAGGTAGAGTTACACTCGAGCAAGAAATGGTGAGAACGAGAAATTTGTCCACCGATGTGTATTATGTTCCAGTGTTTGAAATGTAGTCTTTTGAGGCGTTGGGACGCTCATAAAGCAAAGGTTACTAATGTAATTTTTAAAGATGATGTGCTTTTGAATAAAAAGATATTCCTCCAAGTAAGAAAATTATTGCTTTGAAATTCAAAATGACCGACAGAAGAATGTTCTCGCTCGAAGCTCAATATTGACTTGAAGGGAAAAGGAAAGAGTATAGCCGGTGGTAACACTGTAGAAGCCTTTCAAAAGGAAGAGAAAGATGAAAATTGGTTATGGCACGAGATTTGGACATCTCAATTTAAGGAGGATTAAATTTGTTGCATAGAAAAGTGAATGAGTAAAAGGTTTGCCACATCGATCAGAGAAGCCTCGACAGACCCTATGTGAAGGTCGCATCTTGAAAGCAACACAAAGAAAATTTTCCTTCGAGGGGAAAAGAAAGCATTAAAGGCGAAAGCACCCTTAGAAATCATTCACTCGCGATTTATGTGCAGCCGATGCAAACAACTTGTCAGCCTTTAGGGTAACAATTACCTGCGCTGAATTTCATGATGATTTTCACAAGAAAAGTGTGGGTTTATTTTCGACATGATATGAGTGCAGCTCTTTCGGAAGTTATCGCCATTTTAAAAGCTCTTGTAGAAAAACGAACGGAAAACTGCACATTAAAGTCCTCGGAACTAACGGAAGGAGGAGAATACATATCAAAAGTGAATTTCCTGCGCTTTTTGCAGAGAGGAACGTCTGTCTACACAAGCAAATTTACCACAAGGTACATGCCACAACAAGTAATGGAGAGTTGTTGAATGAAAAAATCAGATACCATCATGGAAATGGTGAGAAGCATGTCGAAAGGAAAAGAACTTGCTGAATGAAGATATTGGGCCAAAGGAAACTGACAAAATTTGTGTTGTGTATATTTTAAATAGATGCCCCAAAAGTCATGTGATGAACAAGGTTCCGAAGAAGCATGGAGGTGGCGAGAAGAAAACGGAGTCACCCACATGAGAGTTTTTGGATGTGTGGCATATGCACACATTCCAGTGTACAAGTTGAGAAAGAAGTTGGATAGTAAGGGGGGAGAAGTGCATTTTCCTTCGATATTATGAGGATTCCAAAGGATACTGTATTGTATAACCCATCCACAAAGAAGTTTGTGATAAGAAAGAGATGTGCAATTTATCGAAGAAGAAGCATGGGATGGAGAAGTATTGAGAAGACAATCAATGTCAAAAAGTCGTTTGTCTCATGATGAAGATGAAGGAGATGTGGTTGACATTAACAACCCATCCATGGCACAACCTCCTCAAATGGAAGGACAACAAAGGATGCCTCACCTGGCACGAGAACCCCCTTGAGAAGAAGCGTGAGTGGTTCACCGAGTACACCACACGGAAAGGCCGACTAAGTGCTTCCTCAAGCACAACTACACCAAGTGAAAGTGGAACGAGGTTCGTGCAGTATTAGAGAAATTTTATGAGCGAGGGGAGCGACAAATGAAGGTGTGAAATTCCTTATTTGCTTTGTATTGTCAAGTTGATGATCCTACCTCATTTTGAAGATGTTGTTAAAGATAGAAAATGGATAGAAGCTATGGATAATGAAATCAATGCCATACAGAAGAACAAAACATGGGAGTTAGTTGACCTCCTAGAAGGTAAAGAATTCATTGGTGTAAAATGGGTCAATAAGACCAAAAGAGAAGGCTAAAGGAAAAATAGAAAGCCACAAGGCACGGACTTGTTGTTGTCCGAGGATACAAGTAGAAACAAGGAATTTATTATGAAAAACCTTTTTGCACCAGCTTGCAAGAAAGGAGATAGAAAGAGCGAGTGTTGCTGTCCATAGTGAGCACAAAACAAATGGAAAGTATACCAAAAATGGATGTAAAATATGCATTCCTAAATGGACTTTTAATGGAAGAGGTATATGTGGAACAACCTCTTGGATATGAGAAGAAAGGCCGAGCATGCAAAGGTGCCATCGACTGAAGAAAGCTCTTTATGGGGCTGAGAGCTTATGCACCAAGAGCGTGGTACATACGTAATAAACTCCTATCTATTGGAGAATGGATTTGAAAAATGTGAGGGAGAACCCACCCTCTACATCAAAGAAAAGGATGGTAGGCCGTTGATTGTTGTTTTATATGTTGATGATTTAATTTTTTACGGTAATGATGATTATACTCATTGAGAATTTTAAAACAAATCATGAAAGATGAATTTGAAATGACTAACATGGGTTTGTTGAGATACTTTTTGGGAATAGAAGTAGAGCAAGGTGAGAAAGGGATTTCTTATATCCCGTAGCAAAGTATGTGAATCAAGTTTTAGAAAAGATTTAATATGCAGGAGTGCAGAAATCTGCAATTACTCCCACCGTAATGGGATTGAAGTTGAGTAAAGATGGCAATGAAAGCAGGATGTTGATCCAAGTTTGTATAAAAGCATAGTTGGCGGCCTTATGTATTTGGTACCTAACGTAGGCCCTGACATTATACATGTTGTTAGCGTACCTGCAGTTGTGGAGAAGCCAAAAGAAGCACATCGCAAGCGGCAAAGAGAATTTTCCGAGGTATGTGAAAGCGGAACTTCTAAAAGATTTGGTATTTTATATACTCCTTCACAAAATTCAGAATTAGTTGACTGGCACCGACGAGTGATTAGCCGGAAGTGTAGATGATCGAAGAGAACTTCCGGCTATGTTTTTCATATGGGTTTAGGAGCCATTTCATGGAGCTTCTAAGAAAAAGCCGATTGTAGCATTATCTATCGCAAGCGTAGCATGTATGCGACCTCATCCACAGCATGACGTGTCAAGCAATTTGGATGAGGAAAGGATGTTGAGAAGTTTATGCCCGTAATAGGTAAAAGGGACAAGTATATTGTGACAATGGCTCGCCTATTTTACAAATTTGTCAAAGAATTTTGTATTTCATAAAAGAACAAAGCACATAGATACAAAGTTTCATTATATCGCAGAATTGGTAAACAATGGAGGGGTGTTTTACAAAGACATTGTAAAACGCAGAGCAGTATGATGATATTTTAACAAAGCCATTGGGACAAAAATACCTTTGAATTTTTAAGAAAATGCTTGGGTATGATTGATAACCCGCGCGAGCTGAATTTAAGGGGAGTGTTGAAAATATTAAAGTCACCGGCCTGTACGCAGAAGAAAGAAACAAGTACAAAGGTAAGCGACGGCGAAAGATTGAGTGCGCAACATTGTAAATTGAAGAAGCATGGAGAATGTAAGGAGAGATGACTACTTTTGATGGGTCACAGCCCACAACGGAAAGAGGAGAATTAATTCTGGCAGGGTGAAGTTACTTTATGCGGGTGGAATGAAGATTTCTCGTAGTTCCAGACTCACGGAGGAGCATGGCATATTAGCACGGTCGTTTCGGGCTTTAAAGCCCTCAACAACCAAAATTGAAGAGAAACGCGTGGAAGTCCTTTATGTCTGCAACTGGCGAACAAGTGGTCCCCACCACCTACAATCAAATTGCAATCGCAAGTTTTTGAACGATGTCTTGTTGGTATGGAGTTCTCGCGATGCGATGCGATCGGAAATCGCAATCGCAAATCGCAACATACAAATAATACATATTGCTTCAAGTAAGTCTTCATGTGACGGAAGAGTTTCGCAAGCGGAACCCGTTTAATACATTGAAACATATATACACCGCCCCCACAGATAGCCCGAGGCCCGTGTCCACCAAGACCACGTGGCAATGTCTTATTGCAATTTCAAGTGTTCCAATCGCAAGGTTTAATCGGCGGGTTTTTATTGGGTGCCCAGATCAAAGGGCGTGGACCCGACCATGTTATGAGACTAGGTTGATAAGTTGCATCGCTGTCCGAGTGATTCCAATCGCAATCGGAAGATCGCAGGTTTGCTGTTTGGTCGCGCGTTTGTTTTAGAGCCACGGACCCGACGCCATTTATATGAGCGCGTTAACGTTCCGGGCCATCGCGTCTATGTTGCGATCGCATGGTACGTTGGATGTTTGCGATGCGATCCAATCTCGATCGCAACACCGCACAAGCGCTACGATCGCAAGTTTTTTTGTCAAGGCTGATCGCCGATCGGGCTCGACTTCGATGTGGTCCCCACTCGCACGCCGTGCATTTGATTTTTGAAAGTCGTATTAAGGTTTTTTCTTTTTATTTGGTTTATTTCCCTTTTGTATCAAGTTTTATACACGGTTTGTAATGTGTTAATATATATGCGCGGCATATAAAAAGAAAAAAGGCCCGCGAGCCCGAGGAAAGATAGTATTGATTTTTATTTTATTTTTATTTTTCGCACAAAGAAACGCGTGAACCGTAATAGCACATGTGGCCAGTTGTTGGTTTATAGAGACGAGAGTATCGTTTTTTAAAGAACACAGTATAGTCTACGTCACGTAAATCGCGTCCGTAGCATTCATTTTATCTATGTGATCCCTCCGTGTTAAGAGGAGAAGATTTGTAACGATACATTTCTTTAAGAGGAAATAGAAAGTTTGTTTTGGCGGATTGAACTACGTCCACTGTCCAAAAGAAATTTTAATTTCTCCGTGTTAAGGAGGAGCTTACTCTCTCCATTTGGAATTTCAATATTCCAACAATAAAGGGATGGGAAGTTTCACATCTCCGCGATAGTCGACCCCTCTTCATAATTGATTTCTCTCGACCTTGCTACTTTATCTCCTAATGGATCCGTGCTCCTACTAGCGCTCGACCCTTGCTTCTTTCTCTCTACAATGGATCCGTGCACGCACAAGTGCTTACCATTTCGCAGCAATGAATGCTAGTGCTGAACCCATAATTGTTACCCTAGGCTGGCAAAGGAGATGCGCGAGCAAAATGAATGCTTCGGCATTGAACCCATTATTATTACCCGCTTGGAGTAGAGGAGATGCGCGCTTGCTTGTGAGGGTGCCATAGCCATAAGCGAACGGAAGCTCGGAGTGCTTACGGTGAAGACGATAATGGCAATGCTAGCTGCGATAATTTCCTGCGGCATGGAAATGATGTGAGCTAAAGCTAATCGTTAGCCCAGCAAAGACATGCCCCACGAAAGGATTTATGTGCAATAGGTGTTTCAACCTTGAGAAGAATAATAATAAAATTATTTAATAAACATAGTTTTCGATTGTCATTAGATGCATGGAGTTACGTGGATGAATTGTTTTGGTAAAACCGTTTAAGAAAAACCATATGTTTATGAAGAAACCAGTTTGTGTATTGAAAACGAAAACGACTGTACAACAACTCTTTTCGATGCGATTTGGTTTTCTTTGCATTTTTTTCCACAAATGAATGCTCTCGCTCCGTTTCTGGCAACTACCCCAGACTCCACAAACTTCCTTTGTGAAATAGTAAATTATTCTTAAAATCTTTTCCTGATCTTGGTGTGTTTTCTGTTTTATAAAATATCTTTAGTTTATGTTAAAACACACTATTTAGTTATACGGAACACTGTTTTGAGCTCTGAGACATTATCTAAATACCTTATTTTTTTAGTTTGACCTACGTGCTTTTTATAAAGTGGGCTAGAAAATGTATGTTTTTTGTAACGAGTCATATGATAAACAAGTCGTGAAAACTTTGAAATCCTATTCTCTCTTTTGCTTTTTCTGTTTTTGGAAGAACTCCTCATATGGATTTTGACATGACTTGGGTATTGTTAAGAACAATGTCTCTTAAATTTCAGCTCTATGATCTAAATTTCATGTTTTAACCAATGCAGGGACTCTCTCATGTGTATATAGCTCTCCGCTCTCGTTTCTGAAAATTACTGCCTCAACCATTCCCTCTTTACAAGGAGACACAATCACTTGGTTAACTCAATTCCCGCAGAATTTATTTATCCACCCGACCAATCTCTGTTTTTCCTTGATTTTTCTCTTAATATTTATAATTTCTCATAGACATAGTTCGAGATATCACTTCCTTATATATATATATATATATATGATAACAGAGCCAGCTGTAAAATGAAGTTGCCTCTTTTTTCATCATCCATTGCCGATCATGGCAAACTTTGATTTTGCATCACACATTATATTTGAAAAGTTTTGAATAACAAAAGGAAAATGTCAGAATTGTGCTACATTCAATGATTGACAATTTGACATGGGTTGTGTTAGCTATTTCGTTAGAGTTTAGTCTTCAAGAAACCACCAGCCAGACCATTACCTGGTGGACCACTAAATTTGTTCTAGGAACGGTATTAACCTGCTTCTAGTGTTATCAGCTGATACAGTCCCAGATATTATTACATGGGCAAATTGTTTTCTTCTATTTTTCTGTGTTATCAAAGCTTATTATATGCCATACCTTCACTCAGCACTCAGGATTTATCAGATCCTGCTAAACGAAACTGCAGAAAAAGACCAAAGTTACTAAATTGACTAAAGCACACATTTTGAACCATTTGGCTTTGAAATGGTTGGATGCAGAAGCATGGGAACTTCCGAGGAACCAGACCTTCAGCAAATTGCGAAAATATTGGAAAGCGTTATCAAAAAGTGCTACCGAAAGACACAGCAGTCACGGGAGTATTTTCCATCTATGAGATCATCAACAACAATTTTTGGGAGTGTTTTCATTTATGAGATCATCAACAACAATTTCTGGACCTTTGTTTCTGCGGTCCTTTGTACAGTTTGCGAGGTAGAAAAAAATCTTTCAAATATATGAAAAAAATATTCTTGTTGGAGGTTTGTATATCAGAAACAACAACTTCGCCTGTCAAGTCTAGGAAGACAAAGACGTGCCACAGGTGAAATTGTAAACTACATAGCTATGGTGATGCGTTAAAGTTTTGGAGAGTTCTGGTGGTTGCATTGGAGTTGGATTGTCCTTTGCTTGATAATGACCGTAGTAATTGAGCATACTTTTTTAACCCAAGACTTACTTTTTAACTCGAAACTTATCGAGAACTTGGAAAAACTGCTCCATTGACATTCATTACGGCAAGGACCAGTTGCTCTGCAACCCACTTGGTTCTACACAAATCGTTTCTACACAAAGTCTACCAACGTAAACAGTAAGCTTACTTTCTTATTTTCTCAGAACTTTCAAGACTCCCGCTCTCGGAAGCATAGCAGAGCGGGCCCTAGTACTCTACAGATAGAGAGTTAAAAAAAGGCCTTTTAGCCTTGCCATGAAAATGGTGGGGGAGGGGCCTTAAACCAAGGAAAGGGACATAAGCCAACAAAGAAAGTTGTTCACCAGAAGCCTTCTAACCCAGGCGGGCGGGAAGGGGCGAGGCCTGGAACCTAGCTAACAGATGCCTTGTATTTGGAACGAGAAGTTTACCTATTACAGGCTGGATGCCACCTGATTGCAGCCACTTGCTGGAAGAGCGGAGTGAACCAACGACAGCCAGTCAATGAAAAGAGGAGGGATGGGATGGGTTGAACCCTGAGGCTGGTCCAACCCAGCAGCTGGGAGAAGGCAAGAGGCAAGGCTTTCTTTTTTCTCGCTTTGCCGGATGTTTGTCTGGGGTCAGAAGCCCACCAGACAAGAAGTAAGCTCCTCGGTATCATGATGAAGCCAGCTGCTTTATGAAGTAAGCTCCTACAGATTATGGAAATTTTCAGCCTTTTTACTAAGCCCAGGATTTCCATTACCACACTCCAAATCAGGAAACCTCCACTCGTTCTCCAATCTCTTTCTCCCTCCACTAAGAGTCCACTCCTTTAGGAGGTCTGAGAGAATTTATTTTTAATTTTGTATAAGTGTGTGTTAGGTGAATGAACCACATTTAGGGCCTTTTTCCAAAAAGATTCCAAACTTCTTTCATGCATATATATTTTCAAAATTAATTAAAATTCTAATCATTAGAGTATTCGCGCTTTCATTTGAATTTTTTATTAGTTTGTAACTCTTCAATATAGGCAATAGAAAGCTAAAAGTGAAAGTAAAAATAAAGATGAAATAAAAATAAAAATAAAAATAAAAATAAAAATGAAAATGAAACTGTAATCTAAAGATTTTGGGTATTACAAGATCACAGTTAGTTTTTCTTTTTTCCTTGAGATTAATATACTGTATTGGTTTTAGTGGATCATCATCATCAATTGTAAATTTACTTAATTTCTTAATAGACATTTTATGTTAGCATTCAAAATATGATTTAATCATATATAAAATATAATTATATAAAATTATTTAATTCAATTTTAGCAATAATAAATTATGGAAATTATATATGTATATATATATATATATATATATATATATATATATATATATATATAAATATAAATTAGAATGAGTAGTTTTTAATGTATTTTTAATTTAAAATTTAGAAATATTATTTTATTATTTATTATATTTTTAATAATTTTGAGATATTAGAAAATATTATTTTAATGAGATAGTTAATTATAATAGAAACTTTAGAGTAGCACATTCAAAATATCCTTTTTAATATTTATTAATTTTAAAATAAAAGTAAAAATATTTAATTAAATGGATAATAAATTATAGAAATTGAAAATTTTATTTTTAATATTTTTAATTATTTTTTCTATTATTTTATAAATAAATATATTAATAACAAAAAATTATAAATATTTATATAAAATGAAAATTTTCTGCATTTTATTAATTGTTTTGTTGTTTTTTAAATGAGATATATGGAAATTTAGTTCTCCTATTGATTTTAAATCATTTCAACTACATTTAAACTAAGCCACAAGTACTAGCTACTATGTAGCACTTGTATTGAAATATAATTTTCAAAATTTTAATCGAATTACAAGTAACTATAAAATGGATGGTAGAATTTAACCTCGAGAAAATAGTTTTGATAATATACACAAATCTAATGTCTAGATTTCTTTTCCAAAGTAATTACATTTTTTTGTTTTTTTAATTAAATTCAATCTTTCATAATCGATAATATACAAAAATCAAATGTCCATATTTCTTCCAAATATGTTATGTTTTTTTAATTAAGTTCATTAATTAAAAAAGTTGACATTTGAATAAGTGTAATATAGAAATAAATTATGGTTTTTTAGGCATGTTGTATTGATAAGCCATGGTATTGGCTCTAACAAAACCTTTTTTACAAATTAAGAATCTCTATCATAAAATAGAAGTGAATCTCAATGATTAAGAATCTTGTAACATGTTTTTCTTTTAATCAGTATATATCATTTAACTCAGTATATTAAATATCATTAATCATAGTAATTAATATTGTAAATGAAAATACAATCTAGTTCATTTTTATGGTTTTTTTTATTTTAGCTATTTAAAATGTAGAACTAAGTAATGCTTATTGTAAATTGATGTCAATTTAATATCATTTAATTTATATTGTTGTCCAAATTAAATCAATGTTATCCGTATTAAATATAATTAGTGTAAACAATGTATATTACACTTTATGTAATTTGTGAAACAAAATATTGAGGTTAAGAGTATGTGTTTCCTCCTAAATGATTACATGTTCAAAAAGAGAAGGATAGAGTATATATGTCTTTGTAGACTTAGCGCTCAAATCATTGTCCAATTCAAATCTGATTTGGCTTAATCATGGCTTTACAATTAAATAATAATAATATACTATTAAAATAATAAATGGTTGATAAAAAAATTTGCATGAGAAATTTTTTTGTCTTTCAAAACAAGATAATTAAACCAAATATAAATTAGTCGAGTTACATTTATGAGTAGTAACTAATATTAATGCAATTAGGTGATAAAAGTTGATGGGTAGTAACTAATGTAATTTATGAATAATTGTTAGAATTTATATTAATGCATTTAGGTGATAAAAGTGGATTTAATACAAGAATATATTATTATTTATAGAGAATATATCAAGAAAAATAAACAAGACACGACCATGTTGTGTTTATCGAAGTCCATTTATTTTTACATTCACGATGAACAGGACAGGCCAGGCGAAAATAAGAAAGTTTAAAGCGTAATACCAATTATAAGAGTTATTGCTCACATTTGCCAATTGAGACAATATTGTGCATGAACGAAAATGTGAATTTCTTAATTCCGTCGTGGGTGATGTCGAAACTGTTGCTAGCAACGCGTGACGAAGAGATCGTGGCCCTCTAGCTGACCCATGTATTCCCGTTGATGTAACCCACGAACGATCTGGGAACGATCAGTGGCTCTACTAACCCACGAAACAGGCTCGTCCTGTTTGTGCCGTCAGAGCCCGGAACATTGGTACTCGCTACACTTCGCAGTCCTGCACATTTACAGAACGAGTGAAAGCAATAATATGGAATTCTGAGTTGTCGGCGCAATGCAGATTTTCTTGAACCTATCCGAATTCTAAATTTGTAGAGTAAATTTTGGAATTTGATGTATAATAGCGAGTCGCACTGTTGTTTGACCTGTTTTTCTACGATTCTTAAATATTCTTAGGAACCACCATCGATACAAAAGGTGCAAGGAAATAAAATAGTACTAGCAACGACCTAGCTACCTTCACTTTCGGATTCCCTGGCCAGTCTAGCCAGCCTTCTGGTAAGATAATATTGTCCATGACGGTGTTAGCAAACACTACTCGTCCAGTAAAGCTCACATGGCCTCCCCAGATACATGTTTCCTGTGCCCGTCAACTTACCTAGAAAATATACTAACTACAGATATCATTAAAAAAAGCCACACTTACTACTTCTTTTCAATACTTCAATCACACTTATCACTTCTTTTCAATACGTCTTTAGTTTTAAAATTTAATTCTAAAATATTTTTCAAATTTCAAAATTGATTTATTTAATACATTTTAAATTTTATATTTTAAAATTTAAAAAGTGTAATTTTAAAAAGTTATTTATCTAAAATATTTCATAATAAATATAAACATAAAAATATCTAAAATTTCATAAAATAAATTATTGTAAAATTAACACCTATATTACAAATTAACAAACCGCTACTAATTCAATGTCACAAATTCTTCCAACTAGAAAATTGTAAACTTTTTTATCAATCAACTCTTTCTTTCTTTATGAAAAGATGTCATCCCATCACTATATGTTTTGTCATTAACATTTTCTAGTAATGAATTAACACTCAGTTCAAGCTGCTTAAACTATGGACATTTAACTACGAATATAATTTTATCAAATAATCAAATTAGCCAATTTTGGTATTTATTAGTTCTATTTAGGCAAACTTTGGCAACTATGGATGCATGTATAGTTTTAAGAATATTTCCATTTCAATCTAAATGGCTCGAGCTATTATATATTTTTAACTATTTTTTAAAACCATTTATCTATTATATGTTTTGAAATTTTTTTGACATATTGTCTAATATAATTTGCCTACGCAAATTTGTTGTAATGTTGTAAACTCACAACAATTCCAAAATAATCAAATTACTAAACCCATAAATATAATCTGAAAACCTTGTAACGAAAAATATCAAATTTAAATTTACTTATAATAATAGTTGGTCGATGCCATTTTCTCTCTCGGAAGTAAACTCACTCCCAAATAAGATATTCTACTTTTTCTTTCATTGATTACTAACCTATAAGTGCGTGCTTTCGCGTTAATGGTAATGGGATGCTATTGTTTGGAGCTTGCACTGATGGCGGCCTGGACAGTTTTGCAAATTATCGAGAACTTTGTTCTTATAATTAAATAAACAAATGCAACACACACAACGTGAGACGACATAGAGTCTCACACAATTTGTCATTAACTCAACGATGACATTGCATATTTATAGCATAGACACTCATCTAATCTTCCCCAGTTTGAGGCAACGATCCGAACCGGGTGGAACTATACTCTAATTTATAAAACTCTCGTTCAACAAACCATAACCACTCCTATTTCTACATTATTCTAGATTATTCTCATCATCCTCCCTCAATGGAGAAATGGATTTTATGCAACACCTAATTTACTTCTAAAAACTTACAAACTTGAGTTTACCGAGAGGCTTGCAGATATCAGCGTAATATCATTGGTATTACAAGATACTAAATAAATTTCATTTGATTCAATCTTCTCTCGTACAAAGATTGGAAGAGTTGTGCACCCAAACCAAAACGGCTCTCGCAGGTGGCATTGGTCAAAGCTTTGTACTCGAGATTCTATCTGATGATGAAAGAAGCGGCTTGCGCTGTTTCTTACTAATCCATGAAACAACCCTTGATCCTATATGAAATGCACCAGTCGAGGAGGTAGAATGTCCGTCATCGGGATTTCTTGCCCAATTTGAACCGTAAAAAGCTCGTTAGTGCAACATCGGATTCATCATTCATAGCATTTCTCCATTGTTCATGCTCTTTAGCTTGTTCATAATCCATCGGTTCTACAACATTCATGATATTAAACATCGAGGCATACTCTACTATACCCTTTTGAGGAAAGATCAAGGTTTTTTCAGCTGACCTTCTTGGTTCTCACAATACTTGTTGGAGTTCCATCCATGGTTCTCCTTTGCTTTGGAGGTCGAATCTTCCTCTCGTGATGAATCATTCGCTGGCGGATGTGAGGAATGATGTTGTCCTTCATGCGACATGTGCAACAACAATTTCCGCTCTCATTTCTTGCTTATCCCAATTTGGAAATCACGCCACGCGAGTAGGCTTCGGCTCGTCACCATTGAAAGTGTCCGCAGGTTGTATGCATCAGGCACAAGTTTGATCAACTTAAACTTCCAATCGACGTAGTTTTCACCATCAAGTTTGGTGGATTCGTTTAAATATGAATCAAGAAGAGGATTAGACATTTGTTTTCAATAGTCAATGACTAGATTCAATTGCAAAGAAACTAATTCAACCTGGCAATGATCCTCCACCAAATTCGATCTATACTCATCTTCGAGATATGAGCCTCATCAAACTTACAATTGATGACATAGCTTTCTGCAGCTTCATGTTAAATGTTCCTAAAATACAAATCAAAAATATGCTCATGAAAGATTTATATTCGCTTATGCTCCCGAAATTATATGACACGCGCCTTTGCGTGCGGGTCGTAGCATCAACTCCATGGCTCACACTACTCACAACGCGCTCCACGCGCTTGGGATTTCTGATCGGCCGTGCAAAAAACCGGTGCGGGGCTGCGAAATATTTCGGGCAAAGATGCTTTGGACAATACGAATAAGAGCAAAGATACGTCACGAACTCTCATACGTCATGCGATGATTGATCATTGTGAGAATGCATCGCGCCGGCTACCCGATGGATCGGACATCATCTTGGTGACATTGGTGAAAAGGTGACTAGTAGTGATTTAGTAGCTTTGTTGTTTTGAAGGGTTTAGTACCAAGACTATAAAGTATTTATTTCAACACTCGCGGCTAGACAAATGCCTCCTAAATTTGATGAATTGGCCGGAATTCTTCTTCAAGAAGAGAAAGAGAGTGAAATTTTTTGAACTAGATTCAAATGATTCTGGTTAGCGTTGATTGCAAGAGGTAAAAGATCATTTCGAGGGAGACCATGCGACGGGAACGAGGAGGTTGTTTTCAAAGCAAAAGCGAGAAAAAGTATGACACATCCCGATTCTTATGTTAAGAGAAATGACGAAATGTGATTATCGTGGAAAACATGGACATCTGGCTAGGATTACTATAGAAGAAAGAATCATGAATCAAATTAGAGAAATAGAAGGCATAATGGAAATTCCATGAATAGAAGACACTTCGAAATCTCGATGGATTTAAAAGTCTTAAATTGTTTCTTTTCGCGTGTCGCATTCTCTATGGGAAGCTAATGATGAGACTTCTTGGTTCATAGATTCCTCATCGCCATCAGCCTCATATGACTTGTAATAAATAATGGTATGATAAATATTACGAGAAAAGCGCGATGGCACACACATTTACACAGGAGATAATAGGGTCACATAAAGTCCAGAGAGCTGTAGGCGTAATAAGTTTGTACTTACCTAATGGAAAAATGAGAGAAAAAAGTGTTGTTGCTCATGTCCGCCAAAGGACAAATCATTCCTCACATTTAGGAATATAAATATTCAAAGAACACGTGGGAAACTCTCAAAGGTTTGCACAAAACTACTAATGCAAACACACGAAAGCTCCTCGAAATTATATGACATGGCTTTTCACACCTTTGAATTGGTAGCACAACCCCATCGGCTTACACTACTCATACAATCGTCCACGCACTTCTGAGGAGTTTCATCGCTCCTAATAAATAAAACACACACAACATGTGATGCGCATCTCGCCTGTGTTTGAATTCAATTTTTGAATCTATAGATGAAGAGACGGGTATGCGAACAGATCACGCAATTTAGAGGGTAAAAAAATTTAAACGTCGACACTGGAGCCCAACTCGTAACTAATTAATAATTAATGGCACGCACATGTGTGCATTAGAGAAGAACAAGAGTTTCCTTCTCAATCGATTCTTTTCTATTATATATATAGACGAGCGAGCCTATAATGCGGGAGGAATAGAGTGAGTCGAGCACGATGTATTCGGAGGTGAAATTTGTCACAAAAGGCCGAAATGCCTTGGACATCTCAGAAGCTTGCCTTTGTATATAATAGAGGGATTAAAATGTGGATTCTATGTATGCTGTATACAAGCTTAGTGAGTTGTTGCAATTGAGACCTACAGTAGTTCATTTAATGTGTGCGACATTCATATGGGTTATCTGCCCGCTTTTCCTTTATCACCGTATTCAAGAATGATTATCGACCATCGATCCTGTCGATGGCAATCAAATGTGATGTGATTACTGCCTTGATTTGACGTAAATTAAACCTCGACCTCTTGTGTGAATGCGAGAATTCGATTCCATACAAAACCTCCGATCTCTATGAAGGGGTTATGTTCTCGGTGCATGTGAACTCTACATTTTACGTAGCCCTATAAAATTTGATACACACGATGCAACGTCGAGAGGTTATTTTCAATTCGTAAATCCATTTTGAATTTGAAATGAATTATATATAAAGGATTGGTAGACTTGATTTCTTAATCGATTTTGATGCAGTGTTAAAGTCAATACCACAATTCTATTGGTGAATTTAATTATGTGGGAAATTTAATGGTTTTAATGCGTACAGATAAATCCACTGAGCAATGTGTTGGACAAAGAAATCCACGAAGGAAAGTGGTTTTATAAACCCATACCACCATTTCGTTGGTCAGGTTAAGATATGTTTTGTTTGTTTAAATCACTCCCGCCCGGCAGCTTAAAATAATATTAGGTGTTAAGGTGCATCATGGCTATGATTATAAGATCTAAAATCAAGGGTTCGAGATTTCCAAGAAGCTTCCGCCCATTGTTGACAAAGTTGCCCGACTTAGCAATTGTGGGCTTTGATTAAAAATACGTTAATTTCATATGCATTAAGTGGTGATTGTGGTTGGGCAGGTTTCGCTCTTCATCGAAGTGGTATGAGAGGCAGAATTTATTTCTGAGTAGAAAGGGGAAGGAGTTTGCGTATAAAGGAAGAAGAGGTACAATTTTGTGAAGTTTGTTAAGCTTGTGATTTTTATGTTTGTGAAGGTAGGAGCGCGAGGAAAGGTGAGAAGATTGCGGCGGCCCTAGAGCGAGAGTACTCCAACTCGTTCCACGGGAAGCGAAATCCGAGAGAGATGCCAAAAGTCGGAGCTCGTGGAGAGAAGCTTGGTGAGGAGTATTTGGTAGCGGTGGAGGCTTGGTATTGCGGAGGTTTTTTGCGGCTCGCGGAAGGACACCTCCGCGAGAGGGATACGGTGAGAATTGTTCACACGAGGGCAGCATGACGCACAAGGTCTGAGGCAATTCCACATATGACATGGTTAGAATTGCGATCGGCAAGAAGACGACATATGACCGGGAGGTCACAAATTTTGTGTGCTCTGAAGTCTGATGCAAGGTGGCATCGAGAACAGGTTTGAATTCAAGTTCGAATCAGGAGATGAAGAGATGGGTATGCGAACGAAAGTCACGCAAATTTGGCGTGAAAATTTTTTTTAAAGCCGATACTAGAATTTGTGTAGCTCGATTAACTAATTAATGGCCCGCTCATGTGTGTGTTGAGAAGACCAAGAGTTTCCTTGAGCAATATCAATCGATTCATTTCTAGTCTATATAGATAACGAGCTTGTAATGCGGGAGGGAACGGAGAGCGAGTGAGCATGATGTGGTTGGAGGCAGAACTTTGTTACCAAGGCTGAAATGCCTTAGATATCCGTAAGTGCATGTACATAATAGAGGAATTAAAATGCTTGGATTCTTGTATCCGTATATGCGTAGTGAGTTATTTGCAATTATACTATGTAGCTCATTTAATGTGTGCGAGTTTCATATGGGTTATCTGCATGTTTCCTTATGAGTGTATTGTGAGGATCGATGGGAAATAAAATGTTATGTGATTCTGTCTTGGTTGATTTAAATTAAACATCGATCTTTATGTGAACGAAGAATTCGATTACATATAAAATTCCGATCTCCGTGAAGGATTTATGTTCTCAATTGCATGTGAATCTACGTTTACGTGTATAATATTTGATACGCATTAATATAGCGTGAGAGAGGTTCTTGTCAATTTAAAAATCCATTCCGAATTTGATATGAATTTTCGTATAAAGGATTGGTGGACCGACTCGCTTATGTCGATTCCGTACCGTGTAAAAGCAATACCGTAATTCATTGGTGAATTTAATTACGTAGGAAATTTTATGGTTTACAACGTAGATATAAATCCACAGCTAATGCGTTGGACGAAGCACGAAGGAAAGTGGTTTTACAAACCCATACCGCTCGCTTTTGTTTGGTCAAAAGGTTATGATATTTTTTGTTTGTTTAAATCTCTCCCTACCATGCTTAAAATAACATTGCTTTAAGGTGCGTATGGCTATGATTATAAGATCCGAAATCAAGGGTTCGAGATTTTAAAGAAGCTTCCACCCATTGTTGACGAAGTTGCCCACATTTATAATTTAATTGGGCTTTGATTAAAAATGCATTAATTTCATATGCATAAAGTAGTGGTTGTGGTTGGGCGAGGTTTCTCTTCTTCATCAACGTGAGACACAAAGCTCACACAACTTTGTCATTATCTCAACGTATGAAATTACATATTTATAGCATAGGCACTCACCTAATCTTCCTAATTTTGGGGCAACAATCCTAAAGCGATGGAACTAAAATCTAATTATAAAAACTCTCATTCAACAAACCATAACCACTCCTATTTCTACATTATTCTACAGATTATTCTCCACACTTATCCACCGTAATCACATGTGCATTTCTAGAGTTTCTGGCGTTATTTCTCCGACCGGGCTTTCAAGACCAACCGCTAAAGAAATCGTGTAGAATTATTCTCTTCCACGTCGCTACCGTATTGAATGGCATTCAGATACTCATTCCAAATCGTAAAATATGCAGAGGTTACATTAAAAAGACTGCGGTTGTTGTAACAACATACCGATAACAATAAATCACGTGCGGATGGAGTTTTCCATACTTAACATTCCCGACCGAGAATTTTCACGAATGAATGGATTATCGAGGACTTTCGTAATAAGGAGAGAGTATTTATCGATGCTCATATCCAACTCTAGGGCTACAACAATTGCAAACCCCATTCACAAACTACAAATAAAGAGTGCATAATCACTCATCGACCGGTGCTCGGTGAAAGACTTCCTGAAGCCCTCAGACGTACATCAAGCTCACGAGCAGCTCCACATTAGACGATTCCACTCTAAATCCCGTGGGAATCAGCTTGCGGCTCCTCGCATGGACCCAGAAATGTTTTATCCAACCTAGAGAAGGCTCCATACTTCTTAACCAATTTTTTAAGATATGACCATTTAACCAAATGTAGTTAAGATATGTCCATTTAACCAAGTGTTTATTTAGTAACCAATTCGTTATCATATCCATTTTATCTCTGGTCTATAATTTTGAGTTCTCGTATTTACATTTGTTAAAAAATAAATCTCCTCGCATATTTCATACTAATCCGACCATATTGGTGAAAAATTTAGACACGTCCAAGCGAAAAAGAAATTTTTACTTCTTTCCGAGCTCGACTCAAAAAGATAAACAACTTTTGAATGCCACCAGCATACCGTTTTTCAATACCGTGATGAGACCAGTAAAAGAGGTGTTGTTTCGTGTATATTATTTTAGGTTACATATTGTATTTTCTAAGTTATAAGAATCTATAAATAAGTGGTATTGTTATTTTCTTCGTATTAATTTTTTTAATTATATTACTAAATAAATTTATGTCATTATTTGAAAACAATTCTTCTTTCGTTGATGATTTATGTGTAACAGTCTCGACTATTATGTTGTTAAGACACTAAGACACTATTTTTTATTTGTCTGGAAATAGTACATTATGAAGCAGTAATTTTGACTAAACATAGTTAATTTGTAGTTATGGAAGTGATTTCATAAAATAATAATACATTGATGGTAAAAAGTAAAGTAATTCAAGAGGCTGAGAGTTAGTTGAAGAGAATCATTTTCAAAGAGTTACGAGGATAAAGGCATATCCTAGTGGGGAAGAGGGGTTTGTTCCTAAGAGTTCGAGAAGGAAATTTGGAGAAGAATTCCCCGAGGCCGGGTGGTAACCATGAAATACTCGATTTTTGATAATTGTCCGGAATAGAGGACTATATCAATGTCTCTAGGTCTCCTCCATTTCGTTAACTCACATATCTCGTACTTGATCATGGGGGAGAGACGAGGACGTGATTGTGTCTCTCGAGGTAGGGAGGAACATCATCACTCGTAAATTTGAGAGACAGATAAGTTTATTTTCGCCCACTAGAAAATCTTAGCTCACAGAACAATATTGACAATTTATGTGTTATAACTTGTAGACATCATAGAAATTAAATTGTAAAAAGGAAAGGCTTCTATATGTTTTCGATGAATAAGACAACCGTATAGGTTGCTTCCTTATTAAAGGTTGTAAGGCAGAGAAATTTTAACACATAACCTTCAAGATAAAGGCTCCGCTTAAGTTGTTAACCGCAACTATGATAAAACATGGACAAAATGGTCCAACCATCTACATTATTAAAACAACATAAGAAAATTAAGATGGAATCTTTAGCTCAAAAAAGGTTGTCTTGTCGATAATTGGAATTAGGGTTCAAACTTATAAAACTAAAAAATACAGTATTTCCAAATCGAGAATAACTAAATTTTCTATTAGAAAACTATAAATGGTACTTTTTGTTGAAAACCGTAAATTATAATCTTACCTACGTAAAACAAGAAATAAATTGTATTCTTTATTGCAAAGTGAACTAGAATTTATATTTAATACAAGAAGACAAATTGAATAACCGTATGGAGAAGTAATTAAGATCAGAGATTCTAACTCGAAAACTAAAAGGGTAGAACAAAATATCTATCATAATTTGTGATAGTGAAGGGACAAACGCGTATTTTGAGTATAACATAAGGGAAAATCTCCGTGTATGCATTATAAAATGTCCGTGTAGACAATACCAACAGCACAATAAACTCAAACAATTCACAAAGCGAAAGGAAATACAACATATGACTAGAGGTGAGTCGACTACATAGTCTAGTCTCGTGCAAAATTGAGTATAGATAAGAAAAACGAGAATCATCCGTTTAAAATTTACAAATTCAATCAGTTCGACATTTTTTAAAAGAAATCAATTATGCATGCCTCATGTAGTTGAAATTTCATTACACAAGATATAGACAAACTTGAGGAATGGTGGGCAAAGTCATGTCATAAAACATGCTTGAACACGAATTAGGACAAGGAGAACAATTAATTACAACAGATTTCTAATACACAAATGCGACATGCACAACTCTCAGTATGGTAGCTCAATATCATAAAGATACGAAAGCTCCATGGAGAGCCAAGGTCCAAGCCAGAGTCGGTGGAAGTTCCTCGAAGTCACAACCGAAAGAGGTACTTGTAGCCGTAAAGGAAGTAGTTAGCACATCAAACTAAATTTCTCCAAAAGTTATCCATCACAAAATCATTCAATTCGGGTTACCTACATGAATAAGAAGGTAAGGGTTGGAAGAATTTCCTCATATGCTAATATGTCGGAAAGAAAACATTGAAAGCAAGAAAAACCCATAGCCTTACCTATAATGTCTCTTGCCGAGTTTCAGCGCATCAACCTACAAACATTACATTAAGACTTAATTTTTCATAAAACTATAAGATGGAATGAACACTCCAAGAAAACTCAAATATATCGATCGTTAAAAATGTTACGCAGTTTCTCACCGTTCCACCGTTGTAGTAATAGGGTGAGAAGAGGAGTTCCAACCGGAGGATGGATGAGAATCAAACATCGTAGACCCTAGACAAGAAACATACCCAAACTTAGACATAGATGTGGAAGAAGGGTCGGGATTTAGCTTTATAAGGAATCATGAAGCATAACAATTTACAAGATCAACAAGAATAAAACTGAATCCGTGCTGAATGTTCTTTCAAAAATCACACAACATTGTAAGACTCTACCATGGAAAGAAAATGAAGGCGAAGTCTCATAGCACAGAAAGAACCCTGGAGGGGTTTGTTGTAGAGGGAGTGGTCCTCTCAATGGAAACTAAATTTTTTAAAGATCTAGAAATGGTTAAGTGAGGTAAGGTCATTACCTCAGAATCTTAGATCGTTCCACAAATTGATTTTGGGTAGGATAGATCCATAGAGATTCCATATGTCATCGTAATTAATAGTTAAGCATGTGCGGATTTACTAATAACTAAATTAATTGCAACTATATCCAAGATGTACCATACCGAATAAAACTAATTATTTTAATCAAAGATTATATTTCCATGAATGAGGGTATAGATTTAAATTTAAAGGATTGAAATTTGTCACTAGACTCGCGGAATGGGAGGACATAAGTGTAACTTTAGTACTTAGATCGCAATTTTCCGTGTTTGGTAAAATAATTTCAAAAAACATTAGTGATACATATGTTTTGTTACATTAATGTATATTAATACAAGGGTAATTAATGTGTGTTTTAATGTTAATTGACAAGTAAGCGTGTTGAATGTTGCATGAATATGTATGCGGGTTATAATGAGATGTAAAATATTGAAATGTAAAATTTTATATATAAAATTCTCATAGCCATAGTACGGGGCATGACGTTTTGTTTCCAGCGGATCACGCACATGGTAAATTGTGCAAGTTATGCATAGAGAGTTGGTGAAGTATACCAGAGATGTTATGAGAGGTTCATGTCTACCCTAGAACACGTGGAATCTCCAGCCGGTCAAATGAATCTGATATGCGGGGATCTAAATACAAGTGGATCAAGATAGCAACAAGTAGATTATCGAGGAATGTTACACTAACTAGATTCTATTAAATACAAAGGTAGAGCTACAGAAGAAATGGTGCGGGCTCCGGCGATAATGAGTGTTTGATGCAAGAATAAGAGAGGATACATTAAAGCATCTCGACAAACAGCACAAGGAATGGAATACCTAACTCGACAGAGGCATGCAAGAAATGAGAAACAGACAAGAGACTACACCATCGCATATAATGGAAGGAGTCATTCATTATCGGGTGCACAAAATAAAATACACGACGAGTCGATAATATGTCAGACAAGCGATAAGAAGAGAATTGAGAGTCGCGAAGGTGAGTTTCGAAGATAAAACTACCTTACCTTGGATGGAGCAGAAGAGGTGTTTGAGGTATTGATAAATATGAACAAGCATTTCAGTTTTATGAATACAGCAGCAGTCCTGAAGCGCAGATTTATCTATCGCTTCGAGGGAGAAGGCCACACTACGGTGGAGGGAAGTGAAAATGTCCGTGAAGTAGATTCCATGAGGACATGACTTGGGATTTCCGCTCTAATAATATTTTAAAGATAAGTATTTAATCGGTTTCATGAAAATAAATCTATAGAGTTCCATGATTCTAAAATCCTCCGAAAATGACGATGGGATGAGCAATAATCTACCAGTCTACTCATTTCATTATGCCCCTATTTAAGGGATTTAAAGGCAAGTATTATGCGTTCTTGAGAATTTCTGGATCATATGAAGGAATCAATCATTTTTGAATTAAACATGGAAGAGGTGATTCGTTGGGGCAAGAATGTTGGTCAGCTATTTCAGCAAAGGAGAGCGTAAACGCGATAAAGAAAGAACATAAGGAAGTCTCAATTTAAGGAAATGGTATCAAGAATTTCAAGAGTGTTTCGCAGAGCTTGAAGGCAATAATTTCCAGAAATCATCAAAGAATAAGATGTCTTTGAGATAAACCTACGGGAAGCTTCTGCAAAGTCAAATGAAGCATAAATCAAAAACACGCTACAGCTGCGCCAGAGGAGGGTGAGGCTCACTATTACCAGTCACAGAATGGGGAAGGAGCTTGTAGGTTGTTTCACCCTGTAAGAATTCCTTCCAAAGTAGAGATGTAAATGGAATATACCTGTAATTAATGTATCCCAAGACAAGAAGTGTACACCGCCAATGATATTGGAAGGTAGTTACTCTTCAACTCAGTTTGGTAGGATTTGCATGCAAGCTTACCCCAGCATATAAATTGTAGATACTTGCCTAAATTCGTAGGTAGGGTTGTCAAGTACTTAGCTATGAGTAAAGAGAAGGCTAATCAAGTATTAATCGAAATTATCAAAACAATAGCTAGATGTAGACGGTATTATATTACTTAAGCATTCTAGATGTATATTTACTATATTGATTAGCATCGATTAATATATACTGTAAAGAAAGGCAGTACATAGAATGTAGGATACAAGTAGTGAGATCTGCTAAAGAAATTCCTGCCCTCATATCCACTATAGACAAATGAGTAAGTGCATATGAAGGATCTACTCAGGCCTAAATGGGTTACGGAAAGACATTCGAGTTAGTGCAGATGATGATTTATTTCCAGAGGAAGCCTATCTAGAAGGGACATTGATTTTACTATAGATTTATCGATATCAATTATTCAAGAATATCATATCGGTCGAAAGGAGCTGTATTCGATTAAATTGAAGTTGTACAGCAAGAACTATTGATAAAGCAGACCAACAGTGTGACCAGGGAGCAATTAATGTTATTTGTAAAAAATAAATATGAAACTATGAAAATGCGTAGGATTATCTCTGCTTCAATAAATTGACCGCGAAAAAATAGATACTTTTCATTACCGCGATTACGATTTGTTTGATCGTGCGAAGGGAGCTACAATATTTTCAAAGATAGATCTAAGTTTAGATACATTAATCCAGACAAAAGATAAATACATTTATAAAACTAATAATTGCATTGGTGGTAAGATTCACGTGATACACCTTTGCGTTTCATGTGCATGGTGGTATAGTTTCAATTTTCTCGAGACAGTTTTGTTGATATTTATTGATGATTTTATTTATTCATAGTCAGAGCAGAAAGGTAAGAATTTCAGATAGATGTTATAGCATTATTTTACAGTTCAGTAATCAGTGATTTCTTCAAGGAAGAAATATGATCTGGTCATGTTATTTATCGGTGGAATTGCAGTTGACTCCTCGGTGAAAATTGCCGATTATGGAATGGAAGATACTAAAATGTGGCAAATATCTGAGCTCTTTTGGTTTTGTCGTTATTAATGCAAGGGGATTCATCAAAGGAATTCAAAATTACCTTCCAATTACTTATAAAGGAAACAAAATACTTAAATGTATCAAGAATGTCAAGATAGCTTGAAAAGTTAAAATCCTCATCGAGCCATGTTCTGTTAAGGGTAGCCGACCAATAAGGGTTGAGGTCACATTAAGCGTGTAAAGAAGGAGTTAGGGTGATTCTATCACAAGAAGTTAAGGCAGTTTCACGAGTCACATAAATAAAGAAAGAGAAGACGGCATCTGCAATTTGGAGCTCGATACAGCAGTGCATGCACTCGTATGGAGGCATCATTTACTCTGGAAAGAGATTTTTAATAAAATCGAAGTCATAGAAGTTTTTGACCAGCGATTTTAAGAGTTGTATCTAATTATTTCAAAAGGTGGAGTTGAGCAGTTTACATTGTATGTAGCATGTGAAGGGGTAGAGAATTACGCGTTATAGAAATTGCATGGTGTTTGCATTGTAATTGTATCAGTTGAATGAAATTTTGAGAAGAAAACAAGATATGGATCTCAATATGTGTGGCATTGCAGGAGTGGTAGGACAGAAATATAAGCAATATGTGAATTAACAAATATGGGTTGATAGTCTCAAGGAGTGATTTTGTTCTAGCAAGGGATTGAAGTACTAATTTAAATGAGTATCACTAGTGAATTGATTGCATTATCTCGGGTATCGTTGGTAACACAATAATAATATTTAAGAATCCATTTAAATAGGTATGAGATGTTTAATATTAAATAGTTAGTTTGTATCAAATAACAAGGAGGTAGATGTATATCATTTGCCAAATGATGTATCCTATATATAATTAAATGCAGTTGTGAGGTTATATATTTAAATCTCATCACTTGTTACTATGTCAAAAAATCAAGTTTCATAATGGTAGTGGTAGGTCAATTAAAAGTGCTATTTATATATTGTAGCCTACTTATAATGCATGGTGAAGTTAGTATATATTTATGGTATATTTAGATTACATGGTATTCTAAAGATCGTATTATTCGATATGATGTGAAGTTTGCCATCTCTTCGAAAATGCTATTTGCTGTGATTGGGACCAAATTAACTTTTGAAGACGTTGTTATCATTGCATAGATGCATAAATTGTTGAAGACACACTCGAGGATATGTTATGATGTATGTAATGCACAAATTAACAAGGGACGAATATTCCATTCCAAGAGTTTGCATATTAGTCATGACATGAGTCCATTCGGCATATAATGAATTTAAATTCGGTCTCATATTGTTTTAGAAAATTTGTAATTCAAGTTGATGCTTGGATTGGAGTAGTCGGCGTGGAGTCAAAAGTAAGGAATATTATAAAAATTGAAGGTAGATGCCGTGATAGACAAGAATTATATAGATAAGAAAAGGATTCTATCATGAGTTTCGTGAGAATTTGCCATAAGAATAAAATTCAAATAAAATAAATTTAGCGTATTCTGCCAAGTTAGACTTAAGTATTGTACTTTTCCAAATATTGAAAGGGTAGATTCGCGGTTTACCGACAAGCCCGCTTGTCATATCCATACAATGTCTTTCATGGTTTTGTATCCATATGCGCTATTTATTTCCAAAGTTGAATGCAATTCATTGAAAAATTATTCTAGTCTAGATATGAATAAAATATTTGATTAAGAAATGATATAGTTTATGATAAAATTAATTAAAGTTTGTCGACATTGTGTCGCATCAGGACAGTGAGTTTCTGTCGGTGCTCAATGTATAATTTATCAGAAATTGCAAATTTACCTATCATCTAGTTAGTGTCGGAGTATTCTGGCTCGATGAAGCTACTTCCGAGGATGAAAGGCGACAGAGCTTAATTTCCATAATTATTTGCTAGAGCAGTATATACTTAATTTTGCTCAATTAGAGGAGTTGCAATGTTGGTTTACAGCACTAATGATTATATTATGTTTTAGATATCATTAGTTTTTATTTATTTGGCAATATTATATTATGAGTAGAAATTAATTCTGGATTAAATAAAATTAATTTAGCTATGGAAGTGATTTCATAAATGCACAATAGGACATGGTAAAATGTAATTAAGACCGAGTTAGTTGAAAGAATCAATTCCAAATAGTTACTTTATAATTTCCAAGGATAAAATTATATTCTAACGGTGAAGAGGCCCGCTTGCAATCTAGAGAAGGAAATTCTGGGAGAGAATACTTCGAGCTAGCAGGCCTATTGAATACATTTCATAATTATTTGAAGAATTAGATGAATGTTCAGTTTTCCAAGATTAAGCAAATCACATGGCCTCGTACTTGCGCACGGGAGACGGTGATGCGATTTTCTAGTAGGGAGGATAGTCAAAAATTGAGAGACGCATAAGTTTCTTTTCCACCGAAAATATTAGTTTTTTTATGAATAATATTGAAAATTTATGTAATAATCTATGCATTTTTTTTCGCTAAATTAAATTGCAAATTGAAAGGTTTCTATATGTTTCTTTGATGAATAAGAAAATCGATAGATTGCTTCATTATTAAAGGTTATAAGGTATAGAATTATTAAGATTAAACTTTGAGATGAAGATTCATGTGTTGTTGTTCTCATAATTATGATAAAATACGTACAAATGCACCACTATCTATATTGGTTAAAAGAATAAAGAAATGCAGATGGAATATTTGTCAAAATTGTTGTTCCATTGATAATTGTAAAATAGGCATAAAATATATAAAATGGATAATACAGGATACAGAATTGAGAATAATTCAAATTTTCTATTGTGAAAATTATAAATTGCATTTTAAGCTGAAAAATTATAAATTATAATTTATCGATGGAATTGAAGAAATAAATTTATTCTTTTATTATTACTGCGAATTAAATTTGCATAAAATATAAGAAGATAGATTGAATAATTATTAAGGAGAAGTAATTACAATGCAGATTCTAATTTAAAATTCAAAAATTCAGAAATGCTAAAATATCTATTTCGCTCTGTTGGTAGTGATAAAATGCGACAGAGTATATCTAGGAAAATCTTTGCATGCATTATAAAAAGTCCAAAGACAACATTACAAGCACATTAAACTCAACACCACATGTTAAAGAAAATATAGTGTATGAGTGGACTACACAGTCTAGTCTTGTGCAAAAAAAAAAAAGATCAGACTATGTAGTCGATTCACCTCCACTCATACACACTATATTTTCTTTTTTTTAAGCATGTGAATTGCTGAGTTTAGCTGTGCTTATAGCATTATCTTTGGACTTTTTATAATACATACAAAGATTTTCCTTAAGACTATACTCATAATCGCATTTGTCCCTTCTCTCATACAAGAATTAAATATATTTTTACATTTCTAGTTTTTTATTTTAAGAGTTAGAATCTATATTGCTTAATTTATTCACATGTATTCAACTCATTTTCTTGTATTTTGTCCGCAAGATTTTAGTTCATGATGTAACAAAGAAGTTAATTGTTTCTTGGTTTCTCACAAGAAGATTACAATTTATAGTTTTCAACAAAGAACACAATTTATAGTTTTCTAATAGGAATTAGTTATTCTCAATTCTATACCGATTATCCATTTTATATGTTTTGTACCTATTTTTTAGTTACTATGGACACCAATTTTGAGCTAAATATTCCATCTTACGTTTCTTTGTTGTTTTAATAATGTATGGCTCAGACCATTTTGTCCGTGTTTTATCATAATTGTAGAGAACAAACCAGCATATGGCTCATCCTCAAAGGTTTTGTCTTAATAGTCTATACTCATAACTTTAATAATGAAGCAATCTATCCGATTTTCTTTTTTTGTCCATCGTTATAAACATATAGAAGCCTTTCCATTTACAATTTAATTTCATGACGTCTATAGGTATTACATATAAATTTTCAATATTGTTCATAAAACCATTATTTTAAAGGAAGAAAAGAAACTTATCTGCTCCCCCCTCAAATTTTTGACTAATGTTGTTCCTCTCACTTCCCGAGAGGAAATCACATCCTCGTCTCTCCCCCGTGCTCCAAGTCCGAGCCATGTGATTTAATGTAACATCGGAAGAGAGCTTGAGACATTCTGCCTAGTCTTCATTCCGAAATAATTACCGAAATCGCAGTATTCCACTAGATACCACTAGCTCAGAATTATTCTCTCCAAATTTCCTTCTAGTTGAAGGAAATCGTTAACCCTCTCTTCTCGTTGGGATATGATTTTATCCTTGGAGGTCGGGGGGTAACTATTTGAATTGATTCTTTCCACCTAACTCCCGCCTGGACTACATTTTAGCCCATCAATCTATTATTCGTTTATGAAATCATCGTGTATAGCTAAATTAATTTTATTTAGTCAAAATTAATTTCTACCATAATGCAATATTGCCAACAAATAAAACGAATGTCTTAGTGGCCCGAAGAACATAATATAAATCAAGCATATACCGAAGCCAATCACATAACTCCTCCCCAGAATTGAACACCGTCCTGTGTGCTCTTATTCTCGCCTAGCAAATAGTTATGGGTAAGTCGAACAAAACCTTCATCCTCCCGTAGCTTCATCCGTGCCAAAGTGCTTCCATTGCACTCCAACCTAGGTGATGGTCAAAGCTTCGGGAGCATGATTTCTCTCTCATCGATTACAATACTGAGCTCCACCAAAAACTCACCATCCGATTCGACCTCGTGATCAACAAACTTTGAATTAATTTTATCATAAACTATATCATTTCTAATCAAATATTTTATTCACATCCTTAGCCGAATAATTTTCCAATGGATTACGTGCTTGGGTCATGTACATATCGTTTTAATAAAAATACATGAAAGACATTGTGTACATGGATATGACTAGGCAAGGCCAACCTGCAAGCCACAGTCCTACCCTTTCCAATATTTGGAAAGGGCCACAATACTTAGGATCTAACTTGGCACAAGAGGCCCACCTTAAATTTATTTTATTTGGTTTGATTCTTATGTACACAAGTTCTTCCCAAAATTCGAAACTCATGATAAGTCCTTTTCTTATCTACATATAATTCTCTGTTCATCCCGAGCTACCTTTCAATTTTTTTTATAATATTCCTTACTTTTGACTCACTTGTACTATAATTTTCAATCCAAGCATCAACTTGGTTTCTCGTCACTAAAATTAATATGAGTTCGAAATTTTCGTTCGCATAATGCTTCGAATGGACTCATGTTAAGGGATTCCCCGATATCAATTATTGTATGCAAACTCTGGTCAGGTGTAGATATCTGCACCTACTCAGTTGGTTACAATATATACATGCGTAATATATCCTCTGTGATCGTATTCACTCGTTTAGTTTGTCCGTCCATCCGTGGATGGTGTTGCCGGGTTAATTCTTGAGTTCCCAATCCCTAAATAACGTTTTCCGGTAGTTGGAAGTAAACTTCACATCCTTGTCGTATATTACAAACTTTTGGGATACCATGTAGGTCTAAATATCTTCACATAAATATGTCCTGCTATTTTCACCATCGTATAAGGAACTGACCGTACATAATGCGCTACTTTTCTTAATTGACTGTACCACTACCATTATAGAGCCATTATGATTTTTTGACCTTGGTAACCAAGGATGAAGTTTAAATATATAACCTACCGCTTCCATTCGTACCAGATAGGATGCATCACCCCGACCGGGTGTCGATGCTCTACCTTCACTTGTTGGCAGATAAACACTTGTTTAAATATTCGGCAATGTCTCTTCTCATACCTAGCTAGAAGTAGTCTTCCTCGTAATTGATGTTAGTATTTTCTGATACCCGTGATGTCTACGTAGTTACTTTGGTGATACTCATTTAGGATTAATTGCTTCAATCCCCTTCGATTTGGAACAAAATCCCTTCCTTGGAAATTTATCAAACTCATATTTGCGACCTTTTTAATCAACATATTTTACTTGTTTTTCTCGTACCTCTACTTGATGCCACATAAAATCGGTATTCGCAAGATCCTTATCTTCTCGCTATTTAAAAATTTCATTCAACCCGATTACATTACAATACATAAACACCATGCAATTTTCTACTTGTCGATCGGCCTACTCTCTATTCTCCTTACCCTTCACATGCTACATACCAATGTCAAACTTGCTCGTAAAAGAACTCCACCTTGCCTGGAAATAATTAAGATCGACTTAAAATAACTTCCGGTTAAGCTTTCATGACTGAAGCCTTGAGTAAAAATTTTTCCAAGCAAGTAGTGCCTCCATACCCGCAGTGCATGCACTGATCACTGCCGCCTCCAAATTATAAGTCATGTACCGATGTTTATGCTCTTTTATTTTATGTGACTCGTAGGAAACTACCTTAACTTCGTGATAGAATCACCCCTAACCTCTTTACACACATATGTGCGTACCTCAACCCTTTATCTTGATCGGCTACCAACAATACAGAGTCGTAGTCAATAAAGGTTCAACTTTTCAAAACTGCCTTGACATTCCTTCGTACACGGTATTTTTGTTTCCTTTATAAGGAAAGGTAATTGGGAAGGTAATTTTTGAGATTCCTTCTGTACGAATCACCGATAATAACCGACCAAACCAAAGAATCGAATGTTTGCCACATTTTGGAGTATCTTCCATTCCATAATCATTATGATTTCTGTGGTCAATCGCAATTCCCTCAAGAGGAAATAACATGACCAAGGTACCGTATTTCTTCTTGAAGAAATCACAAGCCATCGAACTTAGCGTAGAGCTAATGCTTCCATAACATTCTAGCACTATCCGAAAGTGTTCTTTACACTCTTATACATTCATGGAATAAAATAAATGTCATCAATAAATGTCAACAAAACATTATCGAGAAAGGGGTGAAATATACCATGCATGAGCCTCATAAAGGTCATTGATGCATTAGTCAATCTAAATGGTAACACCACAAGCTCGTAATGTATGTACCGATTCTAAAGTAGTTTTATAAATGTATTTGTCTTTATCCGGATCTAATGGTATCCTAAACTTAGATCTATCTTTGAAAATATTGTAGCTCCCCCTTCACCTCGATCAAACAAATCATCAATCCGCGGTAAGGGTATCTATTTTTTACAAACAATTTATTGAACTCGAGATAATCCCTACACATTTTCATGGTTTCATATTTATTTTTTACAAATAGCATTGGTGCTCCCCAAGGGGACACACTCAACAATGTACCCTTTATCCAATAGTTCTTGTAACTCAAGAATCTCCAATTTGGTCAATTCGGTGTACGCCCATTCAGCATGGTGTTCTTGAACACGATGATGCTCCGTGCATCAAATCTATAGTAAAATCAATGTCCTCTAGGTGGAAAGCCCGATATTTCTCCGGAACACGTCCATAAACCTGCATCATCGGAATGTTTTCCATCATTGTTTTCTTTGGATTTAGTAAAACCCATTTGAATGGCATATAATTAAACCTTTCCTTATGCACTTACTCATTTGAGATGCTATAATTGGATGTAGTTGTAGGGGTTTCTTTATGCCTTGAATCTCCTTATTTAGTTCCATCCTACATTCCGTAGTATATAACATTTTCTTTACAAGATATCAATGTCCAGTTGCTTCTTCAACCAATCCATGCCAAGTAGCACATCCTAGGGTCTTAGAGGTAACATATTTAGGCTCACATCTAGCTATTGTTCGCAATTTCCAGCAGCATGGCCCGTAATTTTGGAACAAACCTTTTCTCTTTACTCTCATGGCTAACCGTACCAACCATGGATTTCCGACTAATTCTGAAATTTACAAGTATCTACTAATTTAGGACTTATGTAGGTTAAGCTTGTATCCGTCTACCAAACAGAAACAAAGTTGGAGAGAGTAACTTACCCTTCCAACCTATCATTGTCGGTTATAATCCGCTTGCCGATCTTCTACAGATGCATTAATTCCGGGTATATTTCGAGCCACATCTCCTACTTTGGAGGGTTCTTCGTAAGTTGGTAACCACCTCGTCCTTCCTCGCTCGCGGGACAATTTTTGTAATAGTGGTTTCACCACACCCCAGCGTAATCGTAGGGGTGGTTTTTGGATTTGCGTTCATTTGGACTTTCCTAGTCGGTGGTTTATCCTCCAAAGGCCATCTTATTTTTGATGGTTTCTACCAAAATATTTGCTAACGTTTCGAAAGCACTCGAAATTGATCGTATTCTCGTTTTCTCTTGAAATTGGAACTTCCCTTATGTTCTTTTCTTTATCGCCGCCTTTACCTCGCTCTCCTTTTTGCTTTAGCTTGTCGATAGCACATTCTGCCTACGTATCACCTCTTCCATGGTTTTGGGATTCAAAAACTCAATTGGTTCCTTCATATGAGTCAGAAAATTACTCAAGAACCGCAATACTTTTGCCTTTTCGTCCCTTAAATAAGAACATAACAGCATGCAAGGAAGTGAACTATGGGGGTAATTACCTATCGCTATTTTTCCCAAATAAGTCATGAACCCTATAGATTTATTTTCACAAGCGCTCAAATAAATACTTATCTTTAAAATATTATTGAACTGCAAGTCATCCCCCAACGTTCATAGTGATTGACATTTTTCACTTCCTCCCACCATAGTGTGGCCTTCTCTCAATCGATAGATGGAAAATCTCGCTTCAAGTTTGCTGCTATATTCATAAACTTGAAAATACTTGTCTATGTATTTATCAGCCACACCTCAAAACACCTCTTCCGTACCTCCATCAAAGGTAGGTGGTTTTATCTTTCGAAACTCACCTTGGTGTACCAAATTTCTCGCTCTATTCTCCTTTCCGATCCGACATATTATCTCATTCGTCTTCATTGTATTTTTTATTTTTATTGCACCGATGTGAATGACTTTCCATTATATCGTTGGTGTGGTCTCTCGTTTGTCTTCTCGCCCTCGCATGCCTCCGCGTGCTAGGTTGTTCCATTCCTTTGTCTTCCGTTTATCCGAGATGCTTTTTAGCATCCTCTCTTATTCTTGCATCAAACACTCATTATCACTTCGAACCCACACCATTTCTTCCCCGTAGCTTCTACACCGTATTTAACAGAATCCTAGTTGGGTGCCGACATTCCTCCAATAGTCTACTCGTTTGCTAGTGGCCGATCCACACTCACCGAATCCACATATCAAGATTCATTTCGGTCGAGGTCGTGGGTTCCTCTTGCTCAGGGTGGTCACAGACAGACCCCTTCTCACAACATCTCCTTCCGGTTATGCTTCCTTAACTCTCATAACTTACACACAATTTACCATATTAGGTGATCCATAGACGCAAACGTGCAACACCGACCGACAACATCAGGCTTAGAAATTTTATACTCATAAAATTTTTTACATTTCAATATTTTACATCTCATTATAACCCACACATGCATATTCATAACTTAACATTCAACACAACTTACTAATCAATTAACATTAAAACACACATTAATTACCCACTTAACATTAATATACACATTAATGCTCCGCTTTACCATGTATCACTATGTTTGGTGTTATTTTTATTAAACACAAGCTATACTAAGTACTAAAGTTACACTTATGTCCTCCCATTTCACTTGAGGATCTAACCGGGACAAATTTTTAATCACTTTTAAAGTTCATCCGTACCCGCATTCATGGAAATACACCTTGATTAAAATAATTAGTTTATTCCTGGTATGGTACATCTTGGATATGAATATTAAAATTAATTTAGTTATTGGTAAACTCGCTTCTCATGGTTAGCTATTAATTACAAAGTACATATGGAAGGTTCTCCCCAACAGATCTATCCTACCCAAAATCCAATCGTT